>JARYHS010015369.1:0-22240 GCA_031002005.1 Vandiemenella viatica
CCTGCCCAGGCGGGCGCGGCGGGAGGTGGGCCACCCTTCCCCACTGCGGACAGAAATACCGTAATACGCCGGTCTAAAAGCGCGGACCGCGATGGTTTACCGGAGTTTTCCGACCGGGACCTACTACCGGTAACCGCATTTTTAGGACCGCACTGAAGACCGGAATTTCATTGCGCTCGAGGCGGTAATATGCGCCGGTATACCGACCTACTAAAACACGATGTACGCGTCCGCTGCGAGGAAGGGTGGCCCACCTCCCGCCGCACCCGCCTGGGCAGGTTCACCCAAAATTTATCTTTGATGAGCTGCTGTTAACAAATGACTTTTGACCAAAAATTGTCAAGAGCTTAGTTCCAGCCACCAGATATACTGATGGCACATTAAAAATCAAGTATGTGTGGTGAGCACTGAGATGTATTGTAAAGACATGCTAACATCTGCCTATCATGTAACACCTCAGTGTGGATGTCGTGTGTCGGGACCCTTTCCTGCAATTACTTGTATGTATGTGGTAACTTATGAAATTAGCTTTGTACATATTACCAACGATATTGAATGGCAGAGAGGTCTGTAGTGTGAGTTAAATGATATGATTTTGATGTGAGGAGTTTGTTACTTGGAACACATGTTAATGATGATTTTTTTTTGTCAGTCTTGAGCCATGGGGGTTCTGTCCCACTTTTTCTTTGCCATGATTGGGCTGGTTGTTGTGTTGAGCTCGCTGTAGGCATGGATATATGTGTCTTTCTCTGTGTCTGTATGCGTAAGTATGGTGATACCTTCCTTAAACTCATTTATCTGGACGTATGAATTGCTGTTCCTCCCATATGTTTGTGCTTGTGTGGAGACGTATGGGTTTGTGGGTGAGACCTAGTATGAATATGGAGGTTATGATACCCGTCTGATAGACAAGTGTCTATTGTAACTCATGGTACCTGGGTCACATTGTTATTAAATGACCGAAAGGGCTGCGGTGTGGGAGAGATGTGACTATGATTTCAAACTTCACACATCCTGTAACTCTTCAGTTTGGATCTAGCATGTTCAGTCTCTTTCCTCCAGTTATGTATGGTGATGAATGGAACTGCGTGAATGCTTTGACATGTGAGTGTGTGTGTGTCTTTCTATGATTTTTGGCCAGTCATGGGTGTTCTGTTTCACTTTTTCGTTGCCACGATTGGGCTAGTTGTTGAGTCGAGATCGCTGTAGGCATGGAAATGTACGTGTGTATGCGTCTCTATCTCTGTGTGTTTTTTTTTGCGTAAATGTGGTGATACCTTCCTTTATCTCGTTTGTCTGGATGTATGATGTGCTGTTCCTGCACTTATGCTTGTGTGAGGTGACATATGGATTTGTGGGTGAGACCTAGTATGAATATGGGAGTTATGATATCTGTCTGATGACCAAGTGTCTACTGCTACTCGTGGTACATGGGGAGCACATATTACTAAATGACAGAAAGGGTTGCGGTGTGGGCGAGATGTGGCTGTGATTTCAAACTTCACACATCCGGTAACTCTTCAGTTTGGATCTAGCATGTTCAGTCTCTTTCCTCCAGTTATGTGTGGTGATGTATGGAACTGTGTAAATGTATTGACATGTGAGTGTGTGTGTGTCTTTCTATGATTTTTGGCCAGTCATGGGTGTTCTGTGTATCTGCGTCTCTCTTTGTGCATGTAAGCGTAAGTAACTCGTCTGTCTGATGATTTTTGTAACGATAGTTCTGTCCAGTTAATCAGCTGTAACGACAATTCTGCCCCCACTTCATCGTTTCCGTGATGCTTGCTGTTAGTTCTGTCGACCTTGCTGTATGCATGTACAAGTGTGTGCGTGTGTCATTCCTCTGTGGATTTGAGTCTAAAATATATGGTTATAGAATTATCAATGTGTGCTTCTAACCATTGTTTCAGGGCTTAGACAATCTCCCATTTCGATGTGCTCTTTACAGTTTACTGCCGTTTGTGTTGGCATGTGAATTTTGATTCTCACTACATAAAAATCATTTAACAGAGAGGGGCGATGTACCAGAGAAGCGAAGGACTTGGGTACAAACCCACAGTCAGACCATTGCTTGTGTGGTGTTGTATGGATGTCATTGGAAGATAGGAAGAGTGTTGAGGGGCTGTAGGTGGCGTATGATGCTGTTAGAATGGATATTGGTGGAATAATTCTGAGTGGTGTATGGAGCCTAAGTTGACCATGACCACAATCTCGCACTAGACTTTAGGTGATGAGGTCTGAGTGGAAAAAATATCTAAACACCCACTTTGACCTAACAATTTACGACAGTTCAGGTGTGAGCACTATCTTAGGCGTAATAGAACCTATGGTGACGTTTTGGATACTTGTCGATGTGTGGGGATCTTCTATGAAAATGTGGGTTATGATGTCTGTTTGAAGACCAAGAAACTATCAGTTAGCTAAGAGCATTATGATAACTATCGTGGTTACTTGAACAAAGCATGCAATTACAAACAAATGTCACACTTGGTCCTGAATCCGTAGGTTGGCGTTAGATGGGAACATTTTAAACCGAATGGAGAACTCTCCTGGGTCCTGATTTATTGAAAAATAATTTCTTGGAAAAGGGGAGAATTTTCCTGGAAAACTGCAGTAGAAGAACCTTAAGTGAACATTTTGGTACCTGGCTACTGATTAGGAGAAGACTTTGCGAATTTTGAATTTTTGGTTTACTTTAACGCACGAACAGAAGGTAACCCTGTCTGTAACTGATCAGGGGTTTGAATGGGAATCATTGGAAAACAGAAGGTGGTTTGGCGAAGTGCTGGGCGTATGTTGGCGATGAGGCTAGGGGTGGATCTTGGTGAAAGAATTAGGAATAGAATATCAGTAGGAGCTGGCACTGGATTTCTTCTATAAGGGAGTATCTCCACCTTGGTCACAGGCGATGGTCTCAGGCATGTTCAGTGCTTAGCGTGACTCGATTTTTATCACATAGGACTGGCGTACTTCGATTCGATAGGGGTGAAATTAGTAAGATTAACAGACGTATTTCGTCCCCCCTGATTTATTGAAAAATAATTTCCTGGAAAAGGGGAGAATTTCCCTGAAAACTGTAGTAGAACCACCTTAAATGAACATTTTGGTACCTGGCTACTGATTAGCAGAAGACTTTGCGAAAGCACTGCCTTAGCGTGACTCGATTTTTATCACATAGGAATGGCGTACTTCGATTCGACAGGGGTGAAATTAGTAAGATTAACAGACGGTATTTCGTTCCTGGAACATACGTGCTGTGCTGTAAAATACAGTTAAAGGTGTCAATCACCACTGATGTGTCACAAGGGATTTATTGGAATTTTAGACAAAGTACAGCTAAGGACACTCAATTTGTGATTGCTTACGAAAGCATAACAGAATTGATACATAGATTGGCCTGGATAGACAAACGACAAAGGTTTGACCTGGATGGCAACAATTACGAGCCTGGTTTTCAAATCGACAACTTTGCTTTAGTTTAGAGGCTCTCAACCAATCGAGGTTATACTTACATCCATCAGTAAACCCCTTCAATGCCTGTTTGAGTCAAAAAGTGTCTGTGCTTCATTACACATAATTTAATACATCCTTTAAAATACACGGAATGTAGGTGACACTCGCGAGCTATATTAAATTGTTTATAACGAATCCAACATGATGTGACTAATTGAGTTTGTTTCCCGTCTCTTCGTCGGTGTATTAATTTTTAATGTCTGCCTGCTTCGATGAACGGAATTTTTTTATGGTTTTCCCTACCTTCATCGGTGAATGTCTCTCGGTTTCAATGAAAGGATTTCACCATTGATGGGTTTTTGAGGCTACGAATTTTGAAAGGAATAACGTATGTGTGGTATTGCTATACTTTATCACAATAATTTCATTTTTTAAACTTTTTAACGTCTCTCTAACAACCTGGCCTTTTGAGATGGGGAAAGGATGGGGAGCAAGGAATGGGAAGGAATTCGGCCATGTCCTTTTGAAGGAAGCATCCCGGCATTCACCTGGAGTGATCTGGGGGAAACCATGGAAAACCCAAATCTGGATGACCGGAAACGCCGTCCTCTCGAATACAAGGTCAGAACGCTAAAACAGGTACTTTTTTTTAACGTCTCTCTAACAACGTGGTCTTTAGAGACGGGGAAAGGAATGGGAATGAATTCGGTCATGGCCTTTTGAAGGTAGCATCCCCGGCATTCACTTGGAGACACACAATTTCATTACCCCTAATTTTGAAATTTGTCCTGGTGGAGGAACATCAAAGAGGCACCGGCTGCGGGATGTAATCAGCCATATGCTATATGGAAGGCTCTAAACAGACTAAGAACTGAAGTGTCCCGATGTAAATATAATATTTAAAAAATGGGGGTGCACTAATGACAACGATCTATGTGAATGTGGTGAGCTTCAGAACCCACAACATCTTCTGATATGCAGGAATCTCCCTGAAACCTGCAATATCGACGACCTTTACAGGGCAAACGAGAAGGCCATCAAGATTGAGGAATTCTGGTCACATTCTATATAATTGTGTTTATAGTTAATATTAATTAATTAATGTTATTTGTTTTTTCAACTTGTTATGTCCTGGACACGAGAAATATAAATAAAAATATAAATACCCCTAATTTAATACATCCTTTAAAATACACGGACTGTAGGTGACACTCGTGAGTTATATTATATTGTTCATAATGAAAAAGTGAGTTTGTTTCCCGTCTCTTCGTCGGTGAATTAATTTTTAATGTCTGCCGGCTTCGATGAACGGAATTTATGTTAACAGCGAGGTCTTTAGAGACGGGAAAGGATGGGAAGGAATTCGGCCATGGCCTTTTGAAGGTAGCATCCCCGGCATTCACTTGGAGTGATTTTGGGAAACCATGGATGCCTGGAACCTCCGTCCTCCCGAATGAGAGGCAAGAACGCTAAATAATTTCATGAAAACAGGTACACATAGAATTTATATCTGGAGTTTATGACGCTTTTTTTCCCGTTAAAAGGAAACATTTATGCTTTTCGAGGCGTGGAAATTACGTAACTTTGCGGCTTTTCCACAAAACACTTAAACACCGCGGCCGGACTCGAAGTCTTTAGAGACGGGAAAGGAAGGGGGGCAAGGAATTCGGCCATGGTCTTTTAAAGGAAGCATCCCGGCATTTGCCTGGAGTGATTTTGGAAACCATGGAAAACCCAAATCTGGATGCCCCGGAACCGCCGTCCTCCCGAATGCAAGACCAGAACGCTAAATAATTTCATGAAAACAGGTACACATAGAATTCTTACTCGGTTTTATATCTGGAGTTTATGACTGTTTTTTTCCATATCGAACGTTAAAAGGAAGAATGTATGCTTTTCAAATTATTTTTTTAGGCGTGGAAATTATGTAACTTTGAGGAGTTGGAACGGCTTTTTCACAAAACACTTAAACACCGCGGCCGGATTCGAACCGGCGACCTTCGGCACTCTAGCCCCAACACTGCCGAGGTCGTTTTAATGTGGACTTTTTTTGTTTTTAGTAAAATTGCAATGATTTACGCTTAAGTACCGAAGAAAATATTTTACTGTGTGTCGATAGTAGCCAAGATGTTTTCATTCTGGGCGAACAGAAAAACTACTTGAGTCTTTGTATTTAATTAAAAAATAAGACATAGACCATGAGAAAGCGTAACTTTTACGTTTAAAACGTATAATAATTATTCTCATCTCGTAATAATTTCTTCTTGAACCGCAGTGAATTTCTATGTATCCTGCTGGAACGGTTTCGATGGCGCAACCCGATAGCAGGACACCTGAACATATAACAAATACACATGAAATTTTTTGCAAGCCTGAGACTCTGCAATATGTATTGGACGCCCTAATTTCTTTGTCCGCCAGCCAGGCACCCAGCTATGCTTTCATAATGGTGGATGGCCTAGCTGTATCGCTCTGTAATGGAGCCATTTCGTAACCTGTCGGACTCCCGAGCAAACGTCGAAATATTTCACGCATATTGGGACACCCGCACCATCTAGCGGCAAATGTCTACTACCGTGTGCTGACCTCTAGCGAGAGTTATGCAAGTTATCGCGCATGTCGCAACAGGGTCTCGGCGCCGAGCAAGTGCGTACATGTCGACCGACACCTGTGCAAATACGCCTTAGGCTAGGGTTTTCCCCCGCAAGACAAGGATAGAAGATTTCGTGGCGAAGTGGAATATCTCTGGCCGGCGCATGCGCAGATGAAGTTTCTCGTGTCATGCGCTGTTCGGTGGAGACACCTGGTGTCAGGATGTGTGTACATGCTACATTGCAACATTTGTGCAGCTGGAATATCTACATCACATAGGACACAATCGTAAATAATATCGCTGATTTCAGATTAACATTGTTGCAGATAAGTGAAATAACAGCTAGAATAAAGACTAAATAACAGTTATATATGTTTAATTTGAAATATGCCGTCGTCATGCCGTCAATGTGGCAACACTGCACCCGCCATCTTGACCGTCCAAAGAACTTTGTGACGTCACGCGGACGAGTGGAGTCTCTTTACGGTTGTCCAAAGAGCTTATCAGGCTTGCTCTCTTAATCCCCTCCTACTGACCGCCTCGTTTTCAAGTACAAGTGTGCTAAGTACTTTCAAAATTGGATAAAAACTGTGGGTTTGTAGGAACAACGTTGACAGAAATTAAGGTGAAGGGGAAAGGAGGAGAGGGTTGGCTTTTATTTTTCTATTTGTTGTAAAGTATACGTATCCAATTTCCATCAAAATCGAATAAAAACTGTGTTCCAAATAGAGTCCAACGCGTATATCATACGCGCAAAGCGTCATAGCATGTTGATGATGCGAATTCATAGTCTAGAGCTCGGGTAAAGAAGTTTTAACTTCAAAAGAAGTGCCTTCATATCAGATAACTAGATATTTTTGCTCCAGCTGAATACAACCCGAGGTTTCAGAACAAGTTAACATAAGATTTTTTTGATTTATTTATTTGCTGATGGCTTTACGCCTCGTCAACGTCCAGGTCATTAAAGGCGGGAAAGGACTGTGGGCAAATAACTGGAAGGAATTCGACCATGGCCTTTCTGAAGGAACCAGTGCAAGCAGCTTCTACGACCGCGATATTGAAGAAGCAGCTGAAATCCTGCTAGAGACAAATAACCTTGGCAAGGACAGAGATTGTTGCGATCCTGTGAAAGTTGTGTTTCTTAATCGTCGAATGGTGCACAGACGCCGACTAACGAACATATAAAGCCGCGTATACACTTGAGCATTTGCCCCGAATGAGCATGCGTTCGGCCCGTTTTGCTCAGATGTATACGGGGCGAGCAGAATAGGTCCGCATGCCTCAGCCCGATCCGAGGTTTGTCGGTACTTCAAAGTGAGCAGGTGCTCAGTTCGTGCTCAGTGGGTACGCGCTTTGTGTATGCGGTCGCACCGAACAATATGAGCCGACTGCCCCCTCCAGTTTCAGTGAATCCTCTGCTGTAGACACACCTGTCTCGTGTCTAATTTGTGTAAACTGTTATTTTGTTTTTATAAAAATGGACATATCTCAGGATATTTCTCTTGCCCTTATCGGGTATTACCAAAAGCATCCCGTGTGGAACCCCAAGCAACCAATAACACGAAAGTTTTAACAGATTTGCAAAATCCATCTCCGTCTTCACAAAATTCAGATTCCGAGTCAGCCCAACCTTATTTTCAAAATTTCTCAGACATTAATAATTAATATTATAATTGTGATTTCATGTATTAATTTTTAATCCTTAAATGCAGTTTCATTTTTAATGTTTGTTTTATATAATAAAAATTACTTAATTTAATTGATTTCCTTACCTTTACACAATCCTTTAAGCAGGCCACGATGGCTTGACAAGTTTCAGGTATGATTATGCCAATTGCTTGTTTTGAAATTTTAAGGAGGTACTGCAAACTCTAGTACGAGTCTCCTGAAGCCAGAAATTGCAGTGTCACAGCTAGGTGTTCTTCGGCAGTTATCGGTTTTCCAGATGTTGTGTCTTGCCTCTCAATTGTAGTCCTGACACTATTCAATATAAACTGAAAATCCTCAGGTGACATTCTTGTAAAATTTTTAAAGTTTTCATTTGTTTCGTGTCCTATTGTTTTTAATAGTAATGCGTTGCACCTCTCTTGAAATAGTTTTCTTGTCCACCACTGCTTTCTCGATTTCTTGTTTAATTCTAATTTAATTTAATTGCAATGGAGCACAGGCTCCGGTGGCAATATCCCTACACACCCATCTTCCCCCTATCCTGCACCCATCTACATTTGCCCTCTACAAATTTTATCTTTAAATTCCTTCAACGTTTTCTGTAAATTATTCATCATTTCTCTTGGTAACTCATTCGAATTCCTGACACCCTTACCTAAAAAAGAGAATCTTCCCACACCCTTGTGTGGGAAGACTGCAACAAATACATGTAACAATAACTGGCGACGGTCAATTTCTGGTTAACCATTGCAGTGTATTCAGCACTTGCGCAAAACAGACTGGGTTCCTTTTTCAGTGTTCGGGCCGCATGGGGACGGAACACAATGGCCCACTGCTATGCAGGGGGTGGCCGTGCGCCCCCCCTCCTCTCAACCCGCATGCTCATTCGGGGCAAATGCTCAAGTGTATACGCGGCTTTAAGGTTGGTGCGAACACTCAAGATAGCTATTAAAGAACAGCCGTAACGTAAAGTGTTTCAAAACTACTTGGCTAGAAGCCCGGGAACTTTCTACAGAGAATTGCTGTCGCCAATAACTGTTCATATCAGTATCTGAACATCATAGATCATTTTACTCAATTGCTGATAACATTAATAAATAAATATAGCCTAAGTAATTGAATATTTGTTCGTTTATTTACTATCCGAACGCATTTCGCTTATTAACTGAAGCGTCTTCAGAGGTTTTTCTGTTGATTGTGTATATCGTTATGTTTTACATTTCGAATATTGAAGTTTTTATACAAATTATAATCTACTTATATTTTATGATACTTTGCTCTATTTATCCACCATTCTCAGCAACTGTTTGATTTTTGGATTGCAGGCCATTTTCTGTTTATTATTGCACCAAGTAAACTAGCACTACACCGCACTGCACTGTATATTTTGTACGAATGTCTGGTCTGTTTTGTCTACTTTTGACTAAGTGACGTTTTTGATGCTGTTTTGTTTTCCTTGTTTGTCTTCCGTTTCTTTCGTGTCCGGCGCGTTTTTTTCAAAATGTATATGTTTGTTATGATTTTGTATATGTCCTTGTGTAATAGTGTTTTGCCAGTATGGATGATTTTATTCCTAATTTAAGATCAGTACTCTGTTTTTTTTTTGTAACAGTTTAACGTCCCTTTTTAACAACGTGGTCTTTAGAGACGGGAAAGGATGGGGGCAAGGAATGGGAAGGAATTCGGCCATGGCCTTTTGAAGGAAGCATCCCGGCATTCGCCTGGAGTGATTTGGGGAAACCATGGAAAACCCAAATCTGGATGCCCGGACGGGGATTCGAACCGCCGTCCTCCCGAATGCGAGGCCAGAACGCTATCCGTTACACCACCACGCTCGGTCCAGTACTCTGTATAGTGTCTGACATACCAGACACTATACAGAGTACCAGACACTATTCAGTACTCTGTATAGTGTCTGGTATGTCAGGTTTGTGTATTCGTTAATTGTATGTTTTCCTTCTGTCAGTGATTTTTTTGTCTTGGATTGTTAGTGTTTATGGTTTATTGTTGTTCATGTTGAGTATTTGCAGGTCTGTGTCTATATTAGTTGGTTGCCGGTTGTGTTCTTTTAAGTGTTGCGCAACTGTAGAATGGTTGTTGAATTTTAGTGCTCTTATGTGTTCTTTGAACCTTTTCTACATGTTTGTCCAATGCTCTGAGCTTGAGTTTCATTGGATGTTAACCTTGTAGCGTCTTCTTTTAGGGAAAGTGAATTCTGGATCATCAATAACAAAAATATCAAGTTTGAATATCCAAATAATAATTAACTTTAAGCTAACCACATGAAATATTATTGGAATTAATAGGAGAACTGAAAAGGGGTGTACAATTTATTACAACTTGACCATTGTGAAATTATGCAAACATGAAGTTCGTTTTATTCTGATATAAACAATTGCATATCATTGAATGTCTTTAATGTCAAACAGTTAGAGCAATATCTCGGGGTCAATTACTGGGTGGAATTGATTGCAGAAGTTTTCGTGGTGAGCGAAGATTTACCGATGCAGTCCTGGCGAGGTCAGAGGACCCTCGCATGGATGGCGCCGGTGTTCAGGCCTGTCGAGCTGCGAGCCCTCTTCCACCACCCAGAGCAGAGCAGGTTACGTGTTGCCTTATCAGATGAGGATCTGAACCAGAGTCTCCCCTCCTCCGTTCTTCAGCTCTGAGTAGGATTGTGTACGCTTCGCATTGCGATGTGTCGTCCTGCCCTTGGCGAATTACAGCACTCCGCGCCAAAGTACCAGCATCTCATTGGCAACCAGAACAAACAAAAAAAAACACCAACATGGTAATAAATTGGTTCTAATGGCTGGATCGTCTCCCACCACTCTCAAAAACGCCTCTTTCCTAGGAAACGGCACGAAGGTACATTTTCTCTCGCCGGCACCAGTTTTCTGCGGGTCTTTTCCGAACCGTGTTCCGAAGAGAAAGCGAGCCTTCGTTATTTATGGTGGCTATAAATTCACTGAATGTCCAAAGTCAGGTAGAATGTTTTTATTCATCCACCAGACGTGGAATTATGGACGCTTTGTTCCGTCACGTATCTGTTTGGCATGCTGCACCGCCAACATTCACACATACCATGGGAACACTTGGTCTCTAGTAACGCTGTAGTTGATAATTCATTACAACCTGTATTTTCGTGAATAGTGGAATTTATTGGTTTGTGTGTTACTTTTTATGTTTTTCTGTATCGTTTTATCTGTCCTAAATACTATTTTGAATCCAGTGTTTGCCGTCAGCATGCAGGCAATACAGTATATGTAACCATTGACCCAGTGCTAGTAATCGCAATGGGCGTACTGTTTTCAGCACCTGATTCTGGCATGTTTAGTTTCGCAGCAGTTTTGCGCTGTTCTACATGATCAGTGAGGTGAGAGGGCAATTTCCCGAACGTTCAACTTCACTGAAATGTCGGTCAAGCAGGGATAGTGAGTCGCCCTACCTGTGGTTCTCTGGCAAAATTTATATTTTGAATCAGTGGTGACAGTGTAGGTGGGAAGGGAGCTGCGTATGGACCTCCCTCTATCGGATGCAAAGCTGGCGCTACAATGCTTTAAATAGTGGAAATCTTCTTCTCGACGTTTCGAGCCATATCTTTAAGTAAACATGGTGGACGAACGGTTTTCACTCCAACCTAGGAGTTGGAAGTTACCGGGTCCGATCCTCCTTCTGACCATCCTGAATTCGGTTTTCCATGGTTTCATTCCAGGCGAATTCCACAAACGTTCCTTCAAAATGTCATGACCGAATTCCATTCGTTGCCCGCAGTCATCTCCCTGTTATAATGACGCCTATAAGCCGAAAATGCAAATAAACATCGTATTTTTATTTCTTTGGCATGATGAGTTTTACTATCGGTTGGCACCACAAACACTTGCTTTTAGGTCTTGTCCATTTCTATCAGCTATTCTGTAATATGGAAAAAGAATATTTGAATGTTTTTCCATGTATCTATCATCCCATATATTAGATCAAAAACTGTATTTACTTCTATTACATCACAAATATTAATGATTCTAGTTTTTGTGACAAACCGTCTGTAAAATTGATTTAATATGTTTAATGTTTAAACACCTTAACCACTAATACAAGTACTTTTAGAACGCTATTTACTGATGGCTGCATTTTTAATGAAAAGTTCCTCTTTACACTTCGAATTTTCGTAACAAACGTCTGCATTCTGAAGGTAAAAAAATAATTGCTTCTACAGCAATCGTCTTTGATCATGGAAGGCACAAATACTAGTAAGCAAACGTTAAGGTTCGAAATTCACTATCAACAACTACATAATGCTACCAACCAAATTAAAAAACTTGTAGTCAGCCAAATATCTAAAGTGGTTGTTAACTATTGCCATAATACGCACATGTTTTTTTTTTTTTTTTTTTTTTTTTTTTTTTTTTTTTTGCTTAATGCGGGAAAGGACTGGGGCAAGGAACTGGAAGGAATTCGACCATGGCCTTTTTGCAGGAATCGTCCCGGCATTCGCTTAGAGTGACTTGGGGAAACCAAGGAAAACCCAAATCTAGACGGGGATTCGAACCGGCGTCCTCCCGAATGCGAGGCCAAAGCATTACCACTAATCTACTTCGTTCGGTCTTTCCAGCCTCGCTCATTACAATATTTTATGTCTTCTTGTCAGTATTAAAAGGACGTTGCGTAGTAGCATATCTAAAGATTTCTGAAAATTTAGGAATATGGCATTAATGCTTGAGCCACCCTATAAATTTCATCGCGCAGCCAGAGAATAACGAGCGTACACATACAAAAATAAAAGTTTAACTCCGAACGTGGTGGGTGAGCGGTAACGTTCTGGCCTCGCATCCGGGAGGACGCGGGTTCGAATCCCAGTCCGGACATCCAGTTTTGGGTTTTTCAATGGATTCCCCCAGTCGCTCCAGGCGAATGCCGGGATGCTTGCTTCAAAATGTCATGGCCAAATTCCTTCTCACTTCTTGCCCCCTGTGCTTTCCCGTCTCTAATCAACCTGATGTCGACGGGCCCTTTAGCTATAAGCAAAAAGAAAACAGTGTAACCAAGTAAACATTGAAATACTCCTTCGTTTGTGTGTGTGTGTGTGTGTTTGTTTGTTCATTTGGGCGCGTGTTGTGCCTTTGTTGTGATGGGACTGGTGATAAAGATTTCCACTTGTTGGGGTTGTATCCACACTGCACACGAACTTATGTACTGAGTGGCGACTCGGCCAGCGGTCTGGGACGGTACAGCACTTCTGTGGTGTGCAGCGGCGTGACAAGTAGAATTGTGCCGAGAAAGCTGCACTCTCGCTTTCGCCGGAAGGCCGGGCGCCACGGAACAACGCTACTTCCGGGGCGCGCACCACCCACCTCCTCAGTCGGCGTCAAGAGCTCACGGCCAACCCTACTCAAGGTGAGTACCTAGAAAGAGAGCATTCCGGACCGGCAACTGCGTCGTGTCCGTCCGCGCACTTCTCCATACTCTCTTCTTCTATTTGTTTATTACAAACGATCAGCGAAGACAGGCTTTACAGATTGGATTGGACAACAAGTAATTAAATAAGGTACACAATTTAACAAACTTGAGAATACTGAACGGTGAGGTTAACTCATATTCAGTGGCGCATTAAAGAATTTTCCGAGCCGGCACAAAAACTGTGCGATTGTGCTCCCTTCGAAATTTTTTATTCCACTCCCATTGTCGCTGACTCGATTGTTACCCATGGTTGCCACCCTATTGTCGCCCTCCAGTGCAGTATTAGAGCTAAAAAAAAAGGATCGGCGCGACATAAATTAGATTCAAACACGATTTCGCCGCCCCCCTAAAGTTGCCGCACGGTTCAGATGCCCCGATTTGCTTCTTCCCCCTCTTTCCTCGATCCGCAACTGCTCATATTGAGATCCTCATGAACATTAAAGTTCAGTAATCGTTCAGGAAGTTTAATATGTGACGTAAGAATTAGTTGTGGTTCTAAGTGGCTAGCAAAAAAGAGAAGATGATTCCTGGTGCCAAGGGAGTAACAAACGGCTCCTGGCACTCTGAAAAGGTAATGGTAAAAAAAACGTCGTGCTTGGTCCAGAATAAACTGCGCGATGATAGGCAGACCTAGTTCACGATGCAGCTGGAACTGCGGACGAACCATGGAGCGTCGACGAGATGCGCAGGATTTTGTTTTGTAACGATCGTATCCTCTTGATTTTACCGACTGCAGCACCTCCCCAGAATGGACAGGTATAGGTCAATAGTGGTCCAATTAAGGAGGTGTAGAGGAGGATAGTAATATTGCTTTTGAGAGAAGACTTCCGTGTGATAAGCGAATATAATTTCGTGAGCCGTCGTCATACTAAACATCTCTCAATGTGATATTTTAGTGGTGCAACTAATTTGTTCAGACGTCTTCAAGGAAAATATACTAAGTAGCGCACGTCGGCTGTTACATATACACTGACATGCCATTGGGTAACTCTCTAATAACGTATGGGGCCTGGACTCGAGGAGTAAATGGAAGTCTCCATGAAGAATCTGCAGGAAGAATGCTGTCTTGATGGCGCTCTTTATTGTAGCGTAACGGTGGTGGATGCTGTACCTCGTTCATAAATGGCTCTGTTGTTCACATCCCAAACAACACTACGGAGATCATGCCTGGGTGGCAAAAACATGATCCAGAATGATCCTCACACCAATCACGCTTGACCGAGCCCGGCGACAAGGAGCAGTTAAAGCTACTTGGAGGATATTGCTTTATACTTGTTTGCTAAGATTCACAGGTAATTTTATCCGGTCCCTAGGTAATCTAGACTTTTATCTAAGTATGTAACTTAATTCCTTATACTTTTCAATGATATGTAACTTCTCGAATAACAGCACCGTAGATAAACGTTTTACTTGACATTTATTTCGTCGAAACGTTCAGAGAAACATATTTGAGTAAAAGATCAGATTTCTATTTGAAAAATTGAGGCACACTACTCGTACTAATAAACAAATGACAAAGCATCGGGTTAGCACAATTCTGAGCGAGCTTTTTATCTCTGTATAATCGGCAAGTCGTATAGAATTTTAGAGAGATCATCAAAGGTTGATTATGATTCTAAGGTGGGGAAGAGTTTAATTGTTGAAGACTTCAAATGTAAATACCTGATAATAAGCTCAACAGGACAGGATAAATTTGACAGGTGGTACGAAAAGGTTTCAAAATCCTTCGTTTTCTGGAGTGATGAGGGGATGTACCAGAGAAGAGAGGGAATTGGGGTTACATAGCTTTTGTCAGACCGTTGCTTGAATATGATGGTGTAGTTTGGGAGCCACATTTTAGCTATCAAATACAGGAGTTAGAGGGGTGCAAAGAAGAGCTGCTAGATGTGTCTCTGGAAATTAGCACAGAACACAGTCAGTAACTGATATGATAAAGGAGCTGGGATTTGGATTCATTAGAAGATAGAAGGACGGTGGGGAAAGTAATGGGAATATGCAAGAAGTATGATGGTGATGAGGTGTGGAAAGATGTTGATGATAAAATTAAGAGAGGCGCATGGAAGGGAAAAGATGGCTATAGCTACAACCTGACACTCGAGATTTCTTTAGTAGATATAAAGGTCTGGTATTGGAATAAATTACCGTGGTAAATGATGAATAATGTACCAAAAAAGCTGAACGGATTTAAAATTAACATTTAAAGATAGCAAAAGTAGGGGGTTACAAAAAAGGGGAAAAGCGGATGTGTACAGAAATTGTTTCCGGAGCAAGCGCTCCATCGCGATTAAATAAATTTAAAAAAAATTAAAAAATGGTGATAACATTTCTGGAGCGCTGACAGTAAAAATCCTACAAAAAAAACAACAACAAAAAAAATAAAAAAAAATGAACATACACAAACTTACTTGGAATTGTAAGAAAACATTTTAAAGTGAAAATAGAAAATATTTACAATCATTTGAACATCAAACTGACAAAATTTAACAATTGTAAGCATTCAAAATCCCATTCATTACATTATTAGCGTTCTCTAATTACAGTTTTTTTATTAAAATTTCAGACACTGTACTGATTTTAATCAAATTACAGTTCGTTTAAACCATTTTTATCCATCAAAACATCACACATTCATACGAAAAATATACAAATTTACAGCCAATAAATGCAATTAATTTATGGGATTTCAGTTAGAGGGAAACTGGATTTTAGGGTTATTACAGTGCATTGTGATCATGGAGCTTCCAATCTTCATCGGAGTTTGTGATATCCATAAAAAGCTGCAATGATCACCAGACAGTTTACCGATATTCCTTTATGGACTGATTCAGTTTGATTAGATGAGCCAATTCACGCCAGGTAAACACTCGCCGCACAATTACGGAACGACTAAATAGCCTGCATATTGCCTTGCGGACAAAACTGAATCTATGGCCGTATGTGAATCCCCTGACAGTGTTGTATTCTTCCGTTGGTCTAGGGTTCAACGTATGTGTTCCTGAACCATTTAAACCTCTGACGCCAGCACACTCAAGTCTGTCTTCTGCTGTCATATCTAATCGACACCAAATGTTTCTTAATAAATACTTCGCTTGCCCGTCATCATGTCCAAACACGTCTGTAGTGATAATGGTTTCACTACAAAGAGGAATGTATTTCCTGGTGAAAGCGAACAGCACTGATAATTATTTGGTGTCCTATTATTTTTGAGAGGCGTTTCTTTATTTTAACACATTTAAGATAATTTGCATTACAGTTTCAATTCCTTGTTATATAAATTTCAACAAAGTGCTTATTGATAGCGTTCCTAAAGCTAAGATGATTTGACTTCGGGTATTTCCCAATCATATACTGTTTGTTGAGATGAATTAAAGCAGTAACTATATTGGTTGAGTACATTGGATCACTCACAAGAAATCAAGGGGAATGTTTAACAACTCTGTAGTCAGCCTTATTCCATAGATAAAACCTTCAGTAAACCGTATATAATCTTTAATTAGTTATGTTTATTTGTTATTCTTCTTTTTATTTGTTTTTTTTTTTAATAAAAAAAACTTCGAGAAGTACAAGTAAATTTTTGGTGAAATATTTTTATTTATAACAACTTTTTATCAAGACAGTTTCGTATTACCTGCTTTTTATTTCAAGTAACGTTTTATCGGACTTTAAAGCTAATCAGATTATACTATCGTAATGTCATTCAGTGGTGTATTTAGCCATCGGAATCCTGGTGATTGTAATTATCGACGCTTTCGCGGCTTCCTTTGAGAGCTTCACTGTTTTTGTAGATACTTTTTTCTATTCGGGCGACTTTTCGACGACGTAGTCATTATAGACGGGAGAGTATTGGGAGCAAGGAATGGGCTTTAAATTCGGCCATGGCCTTTTGATGGAACCGTCACGACCTTCACCTGTCAAGGTTTCGGGAAACTATGGAAAACTGTAATGTAGATGGCTGGCCGGGATTTGAACCCGTGTCCTCGAATATGACAGGCCCGTGAGTTACCGCTCAACCACCGGGCTCTGTTTTATAACTTAAATTGTTTCCTCGCTAACAGTCTTTTAAGGGTTTTAAGAATTTCTAATGATTTCTTGTCCCCTGTTGTTCCACATTTTTTTCCATCGAGAGTGATGGGTGAATGATAACGCTCTGGCCTCACATTCGGGAGGACGCGGGTTCGAATCCCTGTGCAGTCATCCAGATTTCGGTTTTCCATGTTTTCCCTCCAGATTACTCCAGGCGAACGGCGGGATGGTTCCTCCAAAAATGACATGGCAGAATTCCTTCCCGTTCATTGTCCCAGTCCTCTTCCGCCTCTAATGACCTCGGTGTCACCAAGGCGTAAAGTCGGAAACAGCAAAAAGCACATTTTGCATGCATTTCTTATACCAGTCAAAAAAATAGTTCTGCAAGCTAGTTGCTGAATGACTAATGCAGAATGTTGCTCGATCTTGTGAATCATGTATGCATTTGTTTCTTTTAGTAAATGCTATATTCAAATTCAAAGAAAAAAAAATTAGTCATCATCTTAGTATTGAGTATATGCTGTTTAATCTCTCGTTCGCGACTGGAGTATGCTATTCTGCAGGTCTGAGAATGCTATAGAAGTCATACTAAGGCAGATACAGAGGGAGGGTGGCCAATTCCTTTCCTCCGTGTTTCTAATTGTTATTGCATGCGTGTGGACTGATGTGTTGTGTGTTACGTATTTCATATCATCTGTACGAAGACCAAGGAAGTGTGAAACTTGTCAATCTTTTGAGGATTACCCAGCAGAGACGCACCGACAAGGACGCCAAATTTTACATCCTAATACAACCATCATCAGGTTTGCGGTTTAACCCAAGAATTTAGTAAGAAATCCGTCGAATATGAATCGGGAACCTATCGTCACCTGTCTTAACATAATGGCCAAGTCGGGAATTATGATAATTTCTTTTACGATTCGCGTTCCAATTAGCTAAGCCGATGGCATGGGTCGGACACCGGCAGTGGACAGATCTGGTAAAGCGCTGCTATGGGAAATTGTCGAACATCGTCCTGAGCCCGTAACGTTAGACATGTCTGTCTTCAAATGAACGAGGAAATGAGGTCTACTGTTACTGTAACAATTACAGTTGTTGGTCTAATTGGGTTTCACGCTCAGATTCGTGTAATGCGGAAAGTTGTTATACGTGTTCTTCTGTCTCTGTGTAATGAACTTTCCCTCCAGGTATATCGGACACGGAATTTCGTAAGCTGTGAGTTCAGGTTACAATTTACAGTGTAAGATTGGTCAAATAAGGAGTAAGCGTCGCCACTCATATATAATTTGTATACTACATTGAAGAGCCAAAAAAACTGGTACACCTGCCTAATATCGTGTAGGCCACCCCCCCTCCCCCCCGAGCACGCAGAAGTACCGCAACACTACGTGGTATGGACTCGACTAATGTCTGAAGTTGAGCTGGTGGGAATTGACATCATGCATCATGCAGGACTGTCCATAAATCCGTAAGAGTACGAGGGGGTGGAGATCTCTTCCGAACGGCACGTTGCAAGGCATCCCAGATATGCTCAATAATGTTAATCTCTGTGGAATTCCCCACCTCATCGCTACCTTGGAGATGCTGTTTCCCATCTCTCGTGCGCCGACTATAACACTACGTTCAAACTCACTTAAATCGTGATAGCCTGCGATTTTAGCAGCAGTAACCGATACAACTCCTGCGCCAGACACCTGTTGTCTTATATAGGCGTTGCCGACCGCAGCGCCGTACTCTGAGTGTTTACATATCTCTGTATTTGCATATGCATGCCTATACCAGTTTCCTTGACTCTTCAGTGTATATTGAGGTATATTTATTTTCTGCTGTCATTATTCTCTGGACTAGTTTAAAGTAATTCTCCATCTCTTCCTGTCTTTCAAACCATGTTTTTAATTATCTGCTTGATATATTCTAATCTCTGTCTTGCTCTACATTTCTTACCTTCTACTGTTCCATCCACTAACAATTTAAACAACTCCGCATGTGTTAAAAGTGAGCCACTTTCCTGTCTCTCCTTTCTATAAGACTTTTTCACAGGCTTCTTTCGCCACCCATTTATTTTGTATTTTATGTGTCCACTAAATTTTCAGCATCTTTCTATAGCCTCCACTTTAAATGCGTCAATTTTCCTTCTTTCTGGTATTCCGTCCTCGCTTCTCTACCAAGAAGTGCTGTGCACCGCACATAGAGTTTTAAAAATTTCTTTCTTTATCCCAGATCAATATTTAAAACTAAAAGATTTCTCTTTTTTTCAAGAAGGCTCTTTTCGCTAGTGTTATTTCGTTTTTAACATCATTCGCGTTATAATTTTACTTCTTAAATAACAGAATTCACTTACTTTTCCTATTGCTTCCGAACCTATTTATATATATAATCTACTATTATTCCTATCATTTGTGTTACATTTTATCACCTTTATCTTTCTTTGATTTATATTTAGTCCTAAATCTTCCTTCAGAATTTTGTTCATGCGATTCAGTAACTTCTCAAGATTCTCAGTCTGTCAGGACAATGAATAACAGGACCTTGTGATACAAACTGAGAAAATGCATAAAAACCTTTAGTTTCCTGCTAATAAAAAATAAGTGTCCTGTTTTCTTCATTTTTATTACTTTATCATTGCAGTTGGTGCTTTAAGTTTTATGTTGTTTACATCTAAAACCTTATTAATTAATTATATGTGTACTCTGATAATATATCTGTGATTGTTTTTCCGCAAATCGTTTCTTTCAATGGTGATAGTAACAAATTTAATGTTTGTAACAATTCGAAGCCTAATGACTACTGCCTGACTGTGTTTTATTACTATTATTATAATAATAATTATAATTATTATTACTCCGCGATTCACTAAAAGTGTGTGGCGGAGGGTGCATTGCACCTATCCGAAAGGGTAATAGTTTGAAAGGGATATACGGGATGTGGCAGGAGGCGCCCATGGAGTATTGTGAGGAACCATCCCAGCATTCGCATGGAGTGATCTGGGAAAACCATGGAAAACCCTGATCAGGATGGCTGGAGCGCTTTAGCGAAAGCTACTCCTGTCGGATGTTAAGTTTACTCGCTCGGTAAATCCTTTCTATTCCATTCCCTAATCGCTCGTGGGAAAAATGAGTACAGAAAAGAATCGGTTCTGGCCCTGATTTCTCTTATCTTATTTCCGCGGTCAGTCCGAGATATGAATATTGCTGGTAGCAATATTTCCTGGCTGTCATTCCGAAATACGTCAGTCGTGAATTTTTCAACTGGCTTCCGTCGAGAGCAACGCCTTCGGTGTTCCAGGCCTTCCCAACCTAGCTCCTTCAACATCGCACTTACGGTTTCCCTCCAACTATATATACCTGTCACGAATCGGGTGGCTCTTCTTTGGACTTTCTCTAACGCCTCCAGTAAACCCCATACAGAACAACAATATTCTAAGTGAGGACGTACTAGTGATTTGTATACAATCGATTTAACTTCCGGAGTATACTGATTTAAATTACGACCTAGAAACCTGAGCATACGATTTGCTTTTACATTCTTGATATGCTCATTCCTCGACAAATTATTACGAATTGTTACCCATAGGTATTTAGCGGAATCTACCGTTCTAAGGACAGTATCATTAATTGTATATTCATAGTTAACTGGTGTCACCTTTTTACTTACACGCATGACTTGGCACTTTTTAGTGTTTAACTCCAACTGCCAATCTTTACACCACGCAATTATTTTCGTAATATCGTCTTGTAACAAAGCGCAGTCGTCCTGGGTTTTGTTTTCACGATAAATAATAGCTTCAATCCTCCCTATTATGTCGCATAAATCATTAATATTTCTAGCAAACACCTAGAGTGTTTGAGAAAAAATCAGATCATAGTATTGCATTATTGTTTGGCGTATCCCGAAGGATTGTTCTGCCGCCAAGTTAAAGAACTTTCCATTCGCCACGCAATGCGCATCTTGTCGTGGCTAACTAACCTAATACTGTAATCCTACCGGGTATAGAGGACCATCAGCTTAACGGAATCCGAACCACAGAAGCGTTCTGGCGTACTTAACATTACACAGTAAGCTGTGCCACAGTTGGAGGTAGGATTAAGGGGACTTTCGATCTCCAGTCAGACGCCTTAACCACTGATCTACCAGACTGCTACAATGGTAGAACAAATAACTGTTAACAGGCGTTCAAATCCCTATAAAGCCACGATTCTTTATCGAAGCTGAAAACCTTTGGTATGGAAAGAGCTCAAGATATAGCGGCCTTGAGGTAGTACCGACGACAAAAGCATAATTTTAGTTTCAAGATCATCGAAAGAAATTCTGAGCTCTACCTCCACCTAGAGACTACCCAGAGACAACTTTTATCTCTACTGTATACTATGTATATTTGTAAACTGGGTTTAACATGAAAGGTAAATTCCCGATCTGTAGTATGATTCTACTAACTGTTATCCGCGACTTCGTACACCTGGACTTCACTGCCAAAAGTGGATATAGGAAGCTGTTAGTAACGTAAGATTTGTACCAAACAACACCGAGTTGGCATAATCTGACAGGAAAGGCATCACTACATCATTCTACCATCGAGCCTGTCTCATGAAGAGAATCAATTTCTAAAACAGAAAAACAAACGAAGGTGCGGGGATATGGGGAGGGGAGGATTTAACAGAGGGCAGCTTTATTTTAGCTTGGTCTTTTCTTCTTTCTTCAGCATGAACATCCGATTCTTGAGTGTTAATAACTTTAGCCTCTCGTGATCTTCTAGATCTACACCTTAGGCCAGGTTTACGCCCGCAAGGCATTTCAGAAAAGACAAAATAAACTGGTGCCAACTTTTAGGCATACATGAAGTAATAGTACAGTGCAGAGCAAATCGACATCTATACTAAAGAATAAGTTTAGTCTCTAAACAAATCATACACACTTAACAAATCATACACTAACAGACTGCGCGAGAAGCACAGCTTGAGCAACCGACGTAACGTTACAGACTAACACACGCATTCGTCTGTCAGTCACGTTCTCAAAACTTCGTGACTACAACTGTTATTCATACCA
>JARYHS010015370.1:0-19756 GCA_031002005.1 Vandiemenella viatica
GGGCAGCTAGCGTAAACAGCTGACCCAGTAAGTAGGAGCATTACGCGACCAGCCATCGAGATGTTTCGAGAACACGATGGAAGGTGACTACCTAGCCGTAGGTTAGGAAAGCGGTCACGCCGACGTCACTCTGGGTGTCGCGATATATGGACACGCCCAGGGGTCGTAAGAGGTCAGTCGGGGCTAGACCGTGAGGCTAGTCCAGGTCAGGTCAGTCTTGGCAGCCTGTCCGTCTGATTGATCAGTCTAGTCAGACACTATGTTGGTTAGATATCATTAGTACAGTAATTGACTGTCACTATGCCAGTTAGAGTATCTACCGCTGCGCGCCACCGCCGGGCAAGTCGTCGAGCAAGTAATTAACAGTTACGCATCATGATAGCCAAAGCATTCATCCGTTTGGAGCAGTAGCAAGCTATGGAGTTCTGTTGTAGGGAAACCAGCGAAGATGTATCATATGGAAATAAGGTGTCAATAAACCAAGAGGTGTACCAATAGAATGTTTCAGTCATAATCACCTCAACATTATTTGCTCTTCAAGAAGATAGGTAACGAGACAAGAAGAATACCAAAGCCGTGTCATCGTGTAACACATCCTGACAAGTAAGTTACCGCACGGCCATATAGCCAACTCAGCCATCTTTGACAAACCCGCGGCGGAAAATACGCCGCGACACCCACTCGGTGGGTAACCACAGATCCACTTTAGCTTTTTCTAGCGAAACTTTAATAATTCGTATATTCTGAAAATGACTTTATTATTATTAACAAAAACAGGTATAAATTTGTATATAACCAAGTAATTTCCGATGACACCTGACAAATTTTACAAAAACTAAGATATTAAAACTTTGTGCAGTTGCCTGAAAAACTGTCAAAAACGAAAAATATACCACAATCAAATTGTGTTGGAGTCG
Organism: Vandiemenella viatica; assembly: GCA_031002005.1. NCBI lineage: Eukaryota > Metazoa > Arthropoda > Insecta > Orthoptera > Morabidae > Vandiemenella > Vandiemenella viatica. The sequence goes on from JARYHS010015370.1 coordinate 918, forward strand.
AGACATACCTCAACGATTTGGGGACTTGTACATTGTCACTCCACAAAATTATTGTAATTTGCCTCGTAAGTCAACTGTGGGTGAATTAGCAACAGCTAGGTAATTGTGGTAATAGCTGGTCTTGCAGAAAAATAACAGAATATGTTTCAAGCATCAATTAAGAAACTTAATTTAGTCCTTAACTAGAAGGATGGTTGGATCATCTCGAAGTAGACTTGCCAAACCAGTGTATCAGAGATAGGACGCCTAGTTAATTTCCACCTGGACTTACAGTTTAAAGTTTAGTCCAGACCACAGAGCATACTGGCTAACATATTTGTCATTTATAATCATTTTTGTGTTTATGATTAAGTAAATATTTTAATTGTAATCTACCTATAACTTACAGTTTATAAATTCACGACTTACATACAAAGAAGAATGCTGTATTGATCAACAATATAAAAAAATGATTTCCTGCGACCGAGGTACCTTGTAAAGCAATACCAGTTAAAATTTTTAAATACGACCCAAGCTTCAGTGATATATTCTCGCTGACTGGCTTGCTGACGCTATCGTAGCATTGCACAATAACCATTCAGAGCGTATCATCTGGGTCGACCGGCGGAAATGAACGTCAGAGAACATGCCAGTATCTGATGCAGACTTTGAGGTGAGAGAAACACTATCCTTCAATCAAAAAACTGCTCGTACATACATATTGAAATAAGTAAAACTAGAGGACGCTTAATGTAATTAATCTATCACTCAATCAGTATTAGTTTTCCTGTCGTGTGCCCTAAATGTATAAATGAAATTCCTAACAATTATCCATCCAACTAATGCCAAGTTATAGATAAGTTCGTGAGTGGTGTAATACTTGGCAGCTAGACAAGGGGGAAGGATTCGCTCAAAGCCTTTATTCCGAGAGAGTAACGAAGCCTATTCAATATTATTTGTTAGTAGTGTCAGGAACTTCAATTTAAATTTAGTAATAAGTGGTTCAGAACACAAACTGTGTTACACACAAACCTCGTGTGAAAACCTTAATTACATAAGATAAGGAGACTTTTTGGAAACTTGTAGTGGGTAACGAGTACAAATTAAATGGCTGGTTGAACCTTAACTGGTACTCAAGCAATGAACTATCTCGATTTTAGTGAGTTCAGTTTAATAGATTTAATAACTACGGACGAACATTTGACAAACACACTTCAGATGGGTCAAACACAACGTGTCGCACCTTTTGCTATTATCTTCATCACTCATAGAGAAGAAGGGCTGCAGTTTTTTTCAAGTTAGATTCACCGAGACCCTTCTGCCCCGACGGTCGTGTATTGAGTATCTATTGAGAGTGACAGAATTCACTATCTGGCCAGTTATTTTGGTCAGTTTACTACGACTCTTTTGAACGTATCATTTCCACAAATTGTACGGCATAAAAATTCATCAGCTTCTGTTAAATTAACGGAAATATTACCTTCATTTCTTCAAAAATCCGCTTTTGTTTGCCACCTTGCCCAACGGACAGGTTGGCGCAGTTCCTGCTAAGTTCTACACTATATCTCTGCGGTGACATGTCGTTCAGATTTAATGTGTCTGGTGGTCTGATTTAGAAAGCAGGATTACCACCGTTTCCAAACTACCAACTAGCTAGTATAATAGTAATTATTTTTTCGTGCCTCTTGGGTAGCGGGTTTGCGACACTACTGTTTGTAAAAACTGATCACTCAGAAGGAATGGTTTCAATCATTAGATCAGTGGAGCAATAATAACAGATTAAAATTGCAGAGAAATGGCGTGCATGTAGGTCCTGCAGTGCCACTTTTTCGTGATCGGACAGGTCAGGGCTATACCTCACTCAGTAATAGCAGAGCCGTCAAGTGGAATCCTGCAATAAAGTGCCGATATGCCTCCGCGATATTGTGGTGTGACATAGAACAACATTAACACGAGGTATCTTGACAACGAAACAAGGCATGCATTACGCTGGCTTAGCGAAATTTTCAAGTTGCGAGAAGGACTCTCTGCAGGACAGCCGTCAGCGAATTCAAGCCTGTTACGGCGAATTCTCCATTCAGGCTGGAAGAAAGACGAAACACACAATTTGAAAAGGCAGATTTATGACCTTTCACCGCTCAGTATGGGGTCGGCCGCAGTTCTGTGTGTAGACAGTGTTGACGGGTGAGATATATTGCGCGAGCAATTACAGATACGTGATACCATCAAGACACGCCAAATTAGAGATTCTGTGAGTGCTCACTGCGAGAAACTAGTAAAACCGAGTGAACACGAAAGAAATACGACAGTTTCCGAACAAATCCCGTCAAAGGAATGATGTGTTGAACTTGAGTGTGCTTGGAGGGGCGAATGTTTTGCCAATAGCTTTTAGTTTATAGAATAGTTATTATTTTTGGTATAATATTGTTTCATGTCCGCCAATGAGGAGAGAGGCAGGAACTCCTACATCGACGATAGGACCAGAGAAAATCGGTGAAAGAGAAGCAGCATCCCGAGGTTTTAAAAGGTGGCGCAAGATGCTTCTCGAGGTCTTTTTGGGTCTCACTGGTTCGTCTTCACTTGTGCTTCTGCACGAGAACGACGCAGAAAGCCGACATCATATCATGCGATCGGTTGTGTCTTCATTTTGAGTCACAATGTGGCAGATAAATTCAGTGCGGGGTAGGAGTTTGCTGACTACGTCAATGCCGGATACACAGTAAAAAGACAAACATTGCACCAGTTAATAATATTGTGTTTGCACTTTAATCCTCCATGGTTACCCAACATAACGCTCTGAGCGGAAAAGTTCGCACGATAAGAATTCTCACTCTCCGATATACAAACTGAGAGATTAGCTGTGGAATTTTATAAATTGAATTCAGGAGTTGCTGTGTTTGAAATGAGAGACATTAGCTTATAATAAGTAATCTCATTACATGTCCCGCCGAAAACTGTTAGTTTGTATATGAAAATCTGAACGGATATTTGGTCGTCTTGTATTACTTAATTTTAGTGGCCATTAATGTAGGAGAAAGGTGTTGTTTGCGAATAATTTTTTGATTGTTTATAATTATTAAATTTATATCAACTTATGTATGTTGGTCTTCATTCAAAGAATTTAAAGTCAGGTTATGACTTTTTCATTCTTATTAAAGTCATTTTGAGAACCCTTTTCAATCGACAATATAAATAATCATTTGCATTTTGGAAAATTTAAATAATAATTCATTACCATTTATTACGGCGGTATACCGTACCTTATCAATGTCGACGTCAAAAAGCGCAACATCAGCATGAGAATGAGTTCGAACGTGACCGAATGATTGCCCTCTGGGAAACGGGTTTGTCGTACCACTGCGTTGCGGCTCGACAATAGCACGTGTGTGGAACATGCGGACAGAAGAGGGTAGTTCACAGCGGTGAGCGGGCACTGGAGCACTCAATGTGACCAAAGCACGCGATGACCGCCATAACCTAGGCTGTCAACATCAGCGACTTCGAATGGTAATCCATTACAAATATTAATTATCAGCTTATCTGTTTTGCCAATATATCGTAAGTTTTTTTTTTTTTTTTTTTTTTTTTTTTTTTTTTTTTTTTTTTTTTGTAGAATTGGGATATCTTAGAGTTATGTGGGGAAGCTTCATGCGTAGAAGAAGGTAACTGTCAGCATCTGTGAATCCTTTTTTTTTTTTAAATTTGGGTTTACGCCTCGTCGACGGCGTGGTCATTAGAGGCGGGATGGGATGGGGAACAAGGAACGGGAAGGAATTCAGCCATGGCCTTTTGAAGGAAGCATCCTGGCATCCGCCTGGAGTGATTTGGGGAAAAACAATGGAAAACCAAAATCTGGATGCCCGGACGGGGATTCGAATCCGCGTCCACCGGAATGCGAGGCCAGAACGGTGAATCCTAATGATAAACAGAAACTGCCTACCAAAAAAAAAAAAAATAATAATAATAATAAAAAAAATACACAATCAGCCTGCATTTGTAGCTTGAACCTAGTCCTATTATTAAGTACGGTGGCATGGAGCGAGAGGGTATACTGGCAGGTAGACATACGGTATATCCAGCTCACTCTCTCGCATGATTGAGGAGCAACCAGAAATATCAATTTTAAGTGTTGTTTTTACTATCTTCCTTCGTTGGTGTCGATTAGAGGTGAGAGATGATTCGTAGAACCATCCCAGCATTCAGTTGAAGTGATATCGGGAAACAATAGAAAACCGAATCCGAGATGGCAAGACGGTGATTCGAAACCGCGTTCTCTCGATTGACAAGCTCACTTTACTCTCCCGTCCTATTTTTACTTTTCTATTTCATAACGTTTTGCACTACTGTACAATGTTTCACTATGAAAGGAATTAAGTGAGCGACACAATGAAATTATCTTCACTCCCCATTACTTTCACTACCGTAAATGCAAGAAATTTTTAATATGACTGTTGAAATAGTTTGTTGCATAGTGAAGTATTGGATAAAGCACTTCGTGTAGCTGGTTTGTTACGTTGAGGACTCATCACCTCTGAAAGTCAACACGTTCATTTTTAGACGTCACGACAAAATGACAAAAAAACTTTTCACCAGTATGTATCGTTCAATCAGACAAATGTGACGTATAGTCGAATTGAATGGCGTTGCCCTGTGACCACAGAGAGAATAATTAATCATCACTGTCGATATTGACGTGCCCGCTGAATTTTTTAAAGGGATAAATATGTTTCATTGTATAAGGCTTCTACCCTATTCGCAAAAGATAAATATTTCAATTACCTCGGAAAGGCGTTTCTATTTAAGCACGTATTTCGATCTGTTTATTGCGTGGTCGGCTGAATCTCTTGACATTTAAGCCGGATCACGTTCTCGTTTACCTACCTTACTCGAGTGGCTTCAATATTCATCGTTTCCTGAAGCTTTCCGACGAAGAGGATTACAGCGAAGCTTTAATAAATTCTCAGTTTACGTTCAGTTCAGGAAGCCTTTAACGATCTTAACAAACTCGCATCTAATTTGATCAGAATGAAACCTAATCTTGGAATAGCAAGTACAACGGATAATATGGCTTCTCCTTACCTTTATTCGTTGTAACTGTGATAATAAACCTGAAAATGTCTCTACTGACGAGGTAACTGAACGAGGAAAATTTAGTGTAATTAACTTCATAACGAGAATATGAAGCAGGCATGAATCTTACGATACGAGGTGCTTAGTTTCACACAGTGAACGAAATTGTTTAGGATCTACAAGCTGCAAAGTAGAGGTGACAAATAAAAAAATTTAAAAAATGTGATGGCAAATTGGTTCATTTACAGGGAGCTCAGTTCTTGAAATGCTAACAGTATATCCAGATTAACATTCGTCCTCTAATTACTCTTAACTGTCTAAGTTAACATCCTGTACTGGAGTCCTACATATCCCTTCCTTGAAATTAAGGGGGAAAATATTTACTTCATCCCATGTAAGAGCAATCATAGACATATGGGACAGTACGTAATGTCATTCCCAAAATAAACAATACTACCAACAAATTCATTAAAATTAAGGGAAAAAGAAAATGTTTACTTCATCCCATGTAAGAGCAATAATAGAGATATGGGACAGTACGTAATGTCATTCACAAAATAAACAATACTACCATCAAATTCATTACAAGTCGATTGCTTTTCATTCCAACATTTCAAAACCAAGAATTATTTACGGAGATTATTACCCAATTACAATACCACTGTGGCTTGCTACAGTTTATGCATGATTTCCATAAATCCCGTTTATCACAAAAAATAAAATAAAAGATTATATTAACCGTTTAAATAGTTGTTCCGTTGACCCTTTTGCCAATTCACTTCTTAATTCCCCCATATTTGCGACAGTAGTTACACGATTTGATAAGCAATGGAAAAAAATAATTGTATTTGTAATAAGATGTGATATAAAAGCATAATTGAATAAAAATGAGATCAAATATTTTCATGTTCTTCTAATAGTCAAAACTTATAAGGCTATGCTCACTTTCCATTCTGGTCGTTGCCTACATTCTTCTCTCATTTCTAACGACTTTTTTGTAGTGTTAATGCTCTTTCCCTTCTCACTATAAAAAAAATTTAGGATGTATAAGAGAAATAGAGGTGATCTGAAACTGTTTGCTAAATCACTATCAATTTATATATATTTACCTAACGTGGCAACAATAAACCGCTTTGTTTTCGGCATATTTGGTGGGTATGTCTCACCAAGCAAATTGCTTCTTAGAGCGGTAAGGGTATCTTAAAATATAGTAATTTACGGGCTTGCTATATGGTCTGTATAACACTGAATTTCGACATTAGCATTTGAATTATAAGAAGGGTTATGAAATAAAATTAACTAATACAATCTCAGAGTAACTATACCACCCATTCAGAAACGTTTAATTGTACCTATCATCTTATTTACTTTCAACAAACATCGTTTGGCCGTTTATGAAGTTAAAGATCTGATAGATTACTACAAAAAGGAGTGTTATTCTTTAATAAACAGAATTTATTCAATGAAATATTCTTCATATTAATGTTACTATTTGTGATATTGATGGAAATGTCGCGTCAGTGAGTAGTTAAATTATAGGGAGGTAGTGGACCTGGCAGCCAAAGGGATGTTTTTCTAGACTTAGGTGTAGATTGTGTGAGAGGCTTCGGGTGGAGGACTGCGTGAATCATAAGATTGTAATAAACTTTCAAAGTCCGGGTAAACGAAACACGGTACACACTGATGGTTCACAATATCTTTAAACTTTAAGGTTTTATTTTTTGTCAGATAGATCTACTCCAAAAGCACAATCCAGGATTAATCAATCTCGTGGCGGTCGAGGAGATCTTTCCAACTTAAATGTTGCAGATACACGTCACAAATGAGAAATGCACAATTGTGATCGCTTATTGAAGAACTAACTAGCCGCGACTATCTTGAATCTAACTACACTGAAGTTTCCCATTGAGGGTTTCATAATTAATTAATAGGGCGACAGATTTTGTACAAGTATAAAAAATTACAAATTTAAATTTTGTTAAGAATAACTTTGAAAAATAAATTGGGTTAAATATGAGCAAATAATATCTATGGGATGCAAACTGCTTTATTGTTTATAGTGTGAAGTCGTAGCAATATCGCAATAAACGAAACGTGCGAGATGCTTGAATATATTATCTATCGAACACCGACATCCGTCATGGAACAATGAAAATTGTTGGAGTCAGCTGCAAAGGTGGTTGATGTTCCTCAGTATATGGTATGCTTGCCTCCCGTGCTGGCAGTCCAAACATTTAGGATCCTGGAATGGTTTTTCTTTCTATTATCCTGTTCCATCAGCAGGGATGTGCCTCATCTTCCTCGAGCAGACTCGTTCTGCCCCATCTTTCCAAATCCCAAGCCACTCGTTCGCAGCTTTTTACCATCAGGATAAACACATCACAATCTGTGAACTGATGGACCGGTATAATCGGAAAGTCGGAGTCTCTTCCTTCAACAGAACATTTTTCCTGCCGGTCACGGTAGCTTAGGGCGTAGGGTACTGCCTCCACCTACTGAAGGTCGGCGGTTCGGGTACGGATGAGGGTTTCGGTGTTTAAGTGTTGTGTTGTCTACACTTGGTGTAAACGATGTTGTGCATAGACTGAAACACTTTAAGTCTCAGAATCACCCTTGAGCTTGCTGTATGGCTTAAGAAGCCGAATGCGATTAAAATAAAAATCTTTTCTCCTCACCATTACATGTTTTGAATTTAAAAGCATTATTCCCGAAACTGCTTGAATCTTTTCACAAACAAAGACGTTCTCCTCGAAGCAGCAGTTGAGTAATTACCGGTGCTCAAATGATCGCTAAAATTATCGTAAATCGGAAATAGTTAGATAACACAAATCGGGATAGCTAAATTTTTTTTTACTTATGGCTTTACCCCCGTATACATCAAGGTCGTTAGAGGCGGGGAAGGACGGGAGCAAGGAACGGGAAGTAATTCGGTCTTGGCCTTTTGAAGGAAGCATTCCGGTATTCACCTAGAGTAATTTGGTGAAACTAGAGAAAAAACCAAATCTGGATGCCCGTACAGGGATTCGAACCCACGTCCTCTCGAATGCGAGACCAGAGCGTTATCCCACAACCACCACGCTCGATAATTACACAACTCTTAAGAATGATACCTTTGGCGATCGATTAAAATGTGTTAGCAAGGATTTTAATTTAAAGGTAGCTATCAAAAAATGAAGATTGTTTTTGTAGAGCAGTTTTTTACTATACCAATTAAATGAACAAATATGTGCTAAGAATGCTTATATAATATGAAGCTAACGAAGATCGGCTGCTGTTAAGAAATTCTAGCTTTATTTCGCTAAAGAATTTTTGAAAAGCCGAGAAGATCCTGATTTACTGTACTCATTGACATTCCAATTTTGCTTGCTAAAATATGTAACCTTCTCTCCGGCTCGCATATTCTCAGATGTCTGCCAGCATTGCCCGTTAGTACCCACTTTACTATTTTCTCTTCTTGCTAGGAACAAATTCTGTCACCATGCAATCACCTTCAAATAGGAGCTTTGGTGGAAACTGCTACGAAGGGTGAAATTGGAAGCTGAGCCGTGGCGCAATCTGCAGGCGACAAGAGGAAACGCTGGCGGCGGGGACGCAGGTGCTGCCAACTGGCGACGGAAGCCGGAAATGAGTTCTCGAGTCTACTGATGAATTGAGAGAAAACAGAATCGTGCTACTTGAGAGATAGTGGTAGGATATACAAGAAAGCATTAATACGGGAATTAGAAATATGAGCAGAAAGGGATTGCAAGTCTTTGTCTTACAAGTTTACACTACATTATGGCGAAATATCTTGCAGTGAAAAATCGGACCCATGTCACGTTACTGAAGGTTCCCCAGTGCCTAGAGAAAAGACATGGATCTACAAAACGAATTCTTTGCTAGTTATTAATTTATGCTTCAGTAACCGTTTATGCGAATAATTGTGGACTATTGATGAAGGTACAGACAGTTTCGATTAATTTAAAGTCATTAAATCTTTACGGTTTGTATACAGGACACAATTTTTGTGTTAATTAGCTCAAATAGCATTCATTTAGCTAGCTGTCTATGTATGTATATTCCATTATCAATGAAGATGGACCGAGATGGCTGAAGTTGTGATTTCAACAGAACTACAAAAAATATTAATTTTACTATTTGTTCTAACAGTGAGGCCACTGTCGTAAGAAAATAAGCTCAATTTTGTTTTGATTTAAAGTTATAGTCAAGAGCTAGTCCGCCAAGATAACGAATGACTGTTATCTAAAGCGCATTCTCTTATTCAGTTCCGGGTTTTGGGTCGTATTATCAACTACAAAATTGAATGGAACAAGCAAATAGATACTGCGCCTGAAAAGATTGCGTTGTTCCATTGTAAGGGAGTGTCCATAAACTACGTGGCCCGCCTAGAGGAGAGAGGGGGGGAGGGTTTCGTTGGAAAGCTACGCTGAGCTACGTGGAGGGCAGGGAGGGGAATTTACAATTAAAGTCACGTAGCTTCTTATTCATATTATTTGTCACAGATAAAATAAGTTACAGACCACAGAACAGCATGTGAATATTTATTTCCGTCATTTACTATCTCTCCGTGTCTGACAAGAGAAAAAAAGTACAAAACATCTTCTGGAATCAGTAGGGAAAGAAGTTACGTGCCACGCGGAAAGGGAGGAGTAGGGGGGGGGGGGTTGTTTCACAGGAGGCCACAATGGAGCTACGTGCTTTATGGACGCTCCCTATGAAGCAAAATATCCCTTCTAGTTAACGTCAACAACCGAATAATACCTAGCAGCACTACAATTAAATATTACGGAGGACTCCAGTAGCAAGAAAAAGTTAAACTGAAAAGTCGATTACGTGAATTTACAATTTTTTGAAATTGTCCATAATCCAATAAGTATCTTATCATATGTGTTTTTAGGTTAATTGTTGTGTCATTTAAAGTTCTTCTATCGTGGAAGATTATTATATTTCAGGAATTTGCAAGTTTAGATACTATTCCTTAATATATATTAGCGGTAGCGATTTATCTTTGACTTTGATGTCAAGGAAAAATCGCTACAAAGCTGGAACTCTTCATCTGTGATACATGCAGATATTGAAGATCCTACAACTGGACTTCTGGGATTCCATTTGAAGAGAGACCAGTGGGTCAAACTAAATCGCCTAAGAACAGGCTACGCCAAATGTAAAGCCTTGCTCTATAAGTGAGAACTTCAGGATTTTCCTGTCTATGACTACGGGACTCCTTCCCAGCGTGTGGAGCATATCATCAAGGAATGTCCCAATGGAAGCAAGAAGCCAGTATTTTGTGGCCCTCCTATTCATATGATATATCAAGTTGCTTTCGTGCCTTAGGTGCTTAGATGAAGTAGGCTACATTATACCGGCTTCTTAAAAAAGTTATTAATTTAATAATTTTTAAGAAAGATGGATAATAGTAACCTATTCTTTCCGTATTTTGTACCTGCTAACGAGTACGTTCCTGTAACAATATTGACGCGGTAGAATGCAATGAAGCTAGTTGAAAAATTCTCGATTGACGTATTTCGGAATGGCAGCAATCAAATATTGCTACCAGCAACATTCATATCTCGGAATGACCGCGAAAATAAGATAAGAGAAATCAGGGCCAGAACCGATACATTTCTCTATTCATTTTTTCCACGAGCGAGTAGGAAGTGGAATAGAAAGGTTTACCGCGCGAGTAAACACAAAATCGAACAGGAGTAGCTTCCGATAAAGCACTCCGGCCATCCTGATCTGGGTTTTCCATGGTTTCCCTAGATCGCTCCAGGCGAATGCTGGGATGGTTCCTCACAATAGCACATGGGCGCCACCTGCCATATCCCGTATATCCCTTCCAACCATTACCTTTCCTGATAGGTGCAATGCACCCTCCGCCAAACACTAGTGAATCGCGGAGTAATAGTAATAGTAATAGTAATGACTCATAACAAGATAAAAACGTTGATAAGAAACTCTCTCAGAATATTCTTCGCTTCGTGTCGCTACTAATTGTATCGCCACTCTTTAACCTCCCCCATAAGCTTGTAATAAGGATAATCTTAACACTATTTCAACACGTGTGGTGCCACAGTACAGTTACTACAAGTTTAAGGGGGAAGTTCAAGTGTGGCGACACGAAGCAAAGAACAGTATTTTGAAGTGGTTTCTTATCGATGTTTTTCCAGCAATGAGAGGCTTCTTTCTGAGGAGCTGGAAGCAAACAAAACACCCAGGCCTGAACAAACACATACATCACAATCATCCAAATACTGATATACACTTCCATCAACCGAAAACGCAAGGGAAAACAACCCCAGTTAGATTTCCCAAGAGACCTACCATGGAGGGGTAACTCCGTACATGACACCCTCTGAAACCTTGATCACCGGATATTGCGAACATCAGAGGGTGAACTGTGTTGTACTTGCATTCTTTCCTTGTTTGCAACCGTTTCTCATCGGATACAGAGTGGCCTATCCTTACAAGATGGTAAAATGTTTCGCCGTAAGGATTTTATTTTTTGACTTGGTACATATTGATGAAAGAATAAAGTAGCCAATATATTTTATCTCTATACAGGGTAATTCAGTGATGATTTTACAATATTTCGGGGATGATGGAGAAGAGTAATTTTTCAATTTGAGCTAAGGAACCCAGATCCGGAAACAACCGAGGCAGAAATTATAAGCAAAAATCTACTCAAGTTCTGTATTAGCCTCGCGAGTGATGAAACTAAGGCTCCAACTTCTGAACCCTGACCATGACGTACAGAATTATCGCTGAGTACCCGAAATACCCTTAGGTAATTTCCTCTGTTGATGGACTAGTAACGGCGCACGTAACTTGACATCAGAGAGACCGAAAATCCTAAGTCTACGGTACAGTAATAATGAATTTACCTGTACAAATTTCACAAGCTGCAACATTTACAACAGTTGTTCAAAATGATATCCACCAGCGTCAACGCAGGTTTTTATTATTATTATTATCATATGCCAAGTACGAAAAAAGACGTGTCAATCTATAGATTCAAGCCTTCTTCTGGCAGCTGGTCCAGCTTGATGCAGGGTGGGAAGGCCTCCAGATAATTTTCTTCCTGGACAGTCCATCAGAATGTGGTCAGCAGTTTGGATACCACCACAGTTATATAACGCATCTTCACGGAGATCTCACTTATGCGCACACTCCGTGACCAGTGCGAAATCTGTTCAATTGACACCAAAGACGCCTAGGCACGTCAAATCCTGGAACACAGGTTGCTGGAACTTTTATAAGCCCACAGTTGTGTCAACGCAGGTATGGCGTCGTCGCACAAAGTCCTGTCGTACCCGTTCTAACATCCGCGATGTCGTTTAAATAGTATCGCAGCGAGATTTTGTCGCATATAAGTTTGTTATCACGGCGATCTTGTAATTTGAAATAAATAGATTTTGTAGACTGTGTTTTGATTTATAATCTTGATCAGTTTATTTCCTTTTGTTTGCTATGTCCAAAAATCCTCTCATACCAAGATTTGACCGTGTCTGGAGTACTTTTTGCATTGAGTTCGCTCCGAAAGATTAGCAGGTTCTTTTCTACTCAAGATCTATCAATTTTTTTCTCCTGCAACTATTATTTTCAAGCTTCTCTGTTCAATCATCCTGATTTTCTCTCCACTTCTACCAACAATTCTCCTAACTAGAGACGATACAAGCTCCTAACTTCTACTTTTTCCAGAGATCATATATCCTTTCAAGCATCTCTGACGAAACAATATTTATTATTCTTGCTATTCTTTTTTTATAAATTCTTTTAACTATTAATTTGCCAATATTATGGCCTTTATGAGTATGAATATATAATTTTACTTGTTTTTAAAGAGCTGCTATCTTACAATTTCTTGCCAGGAGATCTTCTTCAGTATCAACAGGCGTCTTGAACACAAAACTTTTCACATTGCCACACAAGAAGAAATCATGTAGGATGCGATCAGGTGAACCTCCGCTGCCTATCCACTTTTCAGGGAATGTCTGAGCCGGGTGTTCACGAATCCTCAGCCCAAAGTGAGGCGCGGCTCCATCATGTTGGAACCATTGACGAATTACGAGTGGGATATGTTTCAGGAACATTGACAGTACAGTATTGGTGCATGAATTCCACTGTGAGAACGATTTTCGATTATAACTTTCAACACGGCCATTTTCGGACCAGGTTCCCTCACCTCAAATTGATACATTTACCCTTCTCCATCATCCCTGAAAGTGTTTAATATTGTGGTATGAATGAGTCACCCACAATGAATATAATTAAATAAATTAATTAATATTCAGATTTTCTTTAATAATATACAATTTTGTAAGGTATAAATATCATAAATAATAGGGATATTGTATGGGTAAATGATTGTATATTAACTCGGGAAGCCAGAGTTATCATTATAATTTTAATTTCTACAAAACTTGCTGCTCAGTAACGTAGTGGATATGGGAAGCTGGAACTGCCATTTTTGAATGGTCGAGAGCGAGACAATAGCTGGGTCCCCCGACTTAGCGGCGCCGACGCTCACAACAGCGGTGGTCCGTTAGACGGGTGCACTGAACCCACCCCTCTCCGATGCTTGGTCGAGGTCAGGCAAAAAGTGCGCGAACGGAGACAGCGAATGCTGGCCGCGATATAAAACACGTGACGACGGACATGTATCGATGACCAATCGTGAACGATTATAGGGGTTCCCAAATGTTAATTCAAGGGATTCTGTTGCATGTGGCGAGTGGGAGACTACTTTGCCGAGGAAGAAGAGAAGAGGCCATTTTTGAGGACACTTGCTGCCGGGACGAGCCACTGTGCAGACGTGTCAGCCGACACGCTCTCGTCCGGTGATCACTGACTGTTTCTGATCACACTCTCTTGCTCTGGGAAGCGAGAAGTTGTATGGCATGCCTGCCATTATCTGGAAGCTGTTGTGGTAACGCGGTCGTATCCGCTAACCTGGCTTTCGCAGCTGCAGTGGCACTGTGCGTGTCACACTTCATCACGACGATGCATTCATGGTAAAGTAGCGACGCATACGGTCACGATTCATTGGGTTTTGACGAGACCTGTGAGCCCTTAAGCGGCACTGAGATAAGACTCTGCTCCCGTCATAAAATCACTGAGCTAGCTAATTTTAATGTTTAATTTCAAATTCCAAGCATCTTGCTAATTTGTGTAAATTCAAGACGATGCTTTTTAACTTTTTATGGCGCCCCTGGGATACTCCTTTTTGTAGTAAATGTTAACTTCAATTAGATGGCCTGTGTTGCCACGTTGATAATATGTTGATTTTGCTATTTGTTGAATATTTAATTCAGTTTTATGTTTCGCTTTTCATCGGCGGATTGTAAACGTCGGGTATTGCTTGTTTTTGTTGTCTTTGGAATATGTTTAACGTAAAGTTAATTATTACCCGGCCTTGTATAAGCCATAAGACTCAATAAATGGGATATTATTTTGTGTACAATATTCATGGTTCTAGTTCCTTCTAGTTCACCTTTATGCAACCAGTTAAATCATTTCATTTTTATTTTCATATTCTAATAACTCACGTGTAAAGGTATGAAGGTAAGGCAGGTGTTGGAGGTGATAAAATTATAATTAATATTTTCACCCACGTCCCCCTCATAATACAATATCAACACGGAATCACCATGTATATAAAAAAAGGAATATCTGCCACAATTCATTACTCTCAGCTGATGCTCTTAGGAGTAGAAACTGAGTCAATCTAATGTCCGAGATAATTGGAAATTATATAGTTTAAAACAGGAGACAGAATGGTGTTACAGTCCTCGTTACAGTAAGAAGCAGAACGTTTATCTACAGCGCTTATTCCGGTAGTTACTCGCGCCCTTCAGTCAGTGGGAAGGTTGCAGTGGTGGCGTCGCAGAGAGAGATGCGTCGGTGAGGGGAGGGACGCCGGATCGATGGCGCGAGAGTTGGCTGCCGCGGTCGGACTCGGAACAACCACTTCCGGACTCACAGTGAAGACTCAAGACTCGCTGATTGCTTCCATTATTTAGGCAGAATACAAAGTATTATTTCTCTTCTAAATGACAAAAAAGTTTTAACAGTCTTCAGACTCAGTCTTTGTACGAAATGTTATTTGAAGAATTATCAATAGTAAACTGGGAGTTGATTAATTTGGGAATTGTATATATGTTGTGTGATTAATTGTGAATTTGTGTATATTTGTCATGTAAATGAACATTGTTTTATGGAGAGAAACTATGTAATGCTATGTAATATGTTAAAGGACAGTGTTTTAAACACGAAACACTGACTAAAAGTTTTTAATTGTAAGTGTTGATGCGAGATAGGATGTTTCGAGGACGATTTGCGAAGGTTTGGACTGGTTTATGTTGATAATTTTGTGTGTAAGTGCATGTAAACAGTATTAACTTTCATTTCAAGGTGTTTTCTATTGATTGTGAGTGATTTTGTACGATTTTTAAATATCTTTGTATGGATTTTATTGTTAAAGTATTGTTAGAAATCGAGGAACGGCGGTAGGAACTCTTTGAATTATTCTGGAACTTTCTGTAGGGTCTATATAAACAAGCGGCAGAGACGACTTTCGTTAGTTGAGCAGAAAGTTGCAAGTTAATTGAAAGAAAGAATAGCTGGAATATTTGTATGATTGTGTTGATTCTGTATAGTATCTTTGGTCGAGTCGATGCCTATCGTGTGTGCACTGTGTAATGTTATTATAGAGAGCACTGGATAATGAACATAAGTGGAAAGTGATTCATAAGAGTAGTTACTTCATGTAACCAAGTACTTACCGTGACTTGCGCTACAACACTAAACAGCAAGAAATAGTAATTAACTACGAGGGTTGTTTTTTAAGTAAGGGCCGTTCGCGCGTATAGTCCCGTAGTTCGCGCGGACGCCGCAACAATCCACCGCGCCACTTGCCGGCATCCTTCCCGTTCACACTGATGCCAGTTGCAGCTCTGTAGCTGACGTGTACGCATCGCTGTGCTACTTTATAATGTTTACGATTATTGAATCGCCCGCCGCGTGTGAGATAAAGTCAGTGATACGTTTTTTGACCGCGAGAAGCCTATCAGCTGCAGAAATTCATTAACAGAAGTTTATGGCTTGAATGCAGTGAGTGAAGGTAAAGTGCGTCAATGGGTTAGAGAGTTTAAAAATGGCCGTCAAAACGTCCATGACGAAGAACGCTCAGGCCGGCCCTTTGTGATCACTGATGATTTGGTGGCTGCAGTCGGAACAAAGATTCGTGAGGACAGAAGATTCACAATTTCCACTCTTTCTTTGGAATTTCCACAAGTTTCAAGATCGGTTTTGTACAAAATTGTGTCTGAAAACCTAAAGTTTAAGAAACTGTGTTCTCGGTGGGTACCCACACTCCTCACAGAGGACCACAAAGGGAAGAGATTTGCCACTTCATTGAACTTTTTGATTCGTTACGAGGAAGAAGAGGATTACATGTTGAGTCAAATTGTCAATGGAGATGAAACATGGGTATCCCATATCACTCCCGAAAGCAAGCGAAAATCGATGGAATGGCAACACACAACCTCACCCGTCAAGGTCAAAGCCAAACAGACGCTGTCAAAGCGCAAGATTATGGCAACTGTGTTCTGGGACGGGCGCAGTGTTTTGCTAGTGGACTTTATGCCAAGAGGAACGACAATCAACTATCTGAGTTGATTGTCGTTCCTCTTGGCATAAAGTTAGAGTTGCACAGTAGGCAACTGTGTTCTGGGACGGGCGCGGTGTTTTGCTAGTGGACTTTATGCCAAGAGGAACGACAATCAACTATCTGAGTTGATTGTCGTTCCTCTTGGCATAAAGTCCACTAGCAAAACACCGCGCCCGTCCCAGAACACAGTTGCCTACTGTGCAACTCTAAAGAAGCTCCGCAGAGCAATTCAAAACAAAAGGCGCGGCATGCTGACAAAAGGAGTTTTGCTCCTGCACGATAACGCTAGGCCTCACACCTCTCAAAAGACTCGGGATTTGATTGATTCTTTTGGCTGGGAAGTTTTGGACCATCCACCATACAGCCCCAACCTTGCTCCTAGCGATTTTCACCTTTTCACCTTTTCGGAGCAGGCGGCCGAATTCTTTGGAGAGGGAATTAAAAACTTAGTTATACGGTATGACAAGTGCTTAAATAAGCAAGGCAACTATGTAGAAAAATAGGTAAAAGTGTGTAGAATCAGGAAATAAAAGTTTTTTTTACAAAAGTACTTGTATCTTTTTTTTTTAAAAAAAACGGCCCTTACTTAAAAAGACAACCCTCCTAGATGCTTATCAAAGTGTTCTTCAATAATATAGCTAACAAGCTCGTACGCGCGACTTCGTACGCGTGGATTAAGAATTGTTTTGCCAGAATTGAATATAGAAAGTTGTTAGTAACGAAGGATTGGTCCCAAACAACACCGAGACGGCATAATATGACAGGAAAGCTATCACTATATCATTCTACCGTCGAACCTGTCTCTTGAAGAGAATCAGTTTCCAACATATGTCTGTCTCCATTCGATAAGGTCTCAAAATTTCGTGACTACAACTGTTAATCATACTGGAAATAATGTCCTGTGCCCTTCATACAGATTTTCTTGTCAAATTCCATCAATACCGATATAGCCATTTAGTCGTCAAAACGTAACAAAAAGACAGAGACTTACATCCGTATTTATAGTATTATTACTGCGGTTCACACACACACACACACACACACACACACACACACTGACTCCGAACAACCCCTGAGGGATCATTATAACGTAAAAAAGTGTACACCTACAGCATTGCAAGACTACCTACGATTTGCCTCGCATTGCACCACTAACTTTGTAAGATCTACAGTTTAACATTCAATCCGAATAACCGACGGCCAAGGCGTTACTCTTACGATCAAAAACAATTTTTAAAAATCTTAGCCTCAACGGAGATCTGAAGCGGAGACCACGACCCAAACATTAGTAAGCAAGTGCTTTAGCCATTGAGCTACATGATCGCTACACGGAAAAACAGTAGAGAAACCTCCATATCCAACGCTTCTGTCTATCGCCGTTCAGTAATATTTCGAAATTATAAGACGATATATATTATTTATACAGATAATTTTTCAACTAAACGTAGACAGTATTTTTCTCCTTGTTTCAAAGGACATGTGTGCAACGTTTCATCGAGATCAGATGAAAACGGTAGATTTGTATGATGAAGAAACAAACCAACAAACAAACAAACATACATACATATATTCATCTTCATATATATAGGTATGATCAATAGTTTCCAGTGACTGTTTAGGATTGAGAATTTTAATGAACATTCAACAAGAAATGCATTTATGTAAGCATAGACAGAAGACAGATCTATTTAAGGATAACAGCAAAAACATTTTACAGTCAGCGACAATCATATCAAGGAATGGCCGAGAAAATAGAATAAGAGAAATTAGGGCCGGAACCGATTCATTTCTATACTCATTTTTGTTTTCTCGATCGATTAAGGAATGCAATAGGAAGGGTTTATTGAGCGAGAAAATTTAGTATCGGACAGGAGTAGAGTTCATGAAATCGCTCCTACCACTATGATCTCGGTATTCCATAGTTTTCCCAAATCACTCCTGGTGAACGCCGAGAAGGTTCCTTAAGATTGGCCGTAGGCGTTTCCTACCACATTATGTATATCCTATCCCAACGTTTATACATTCGAATAGGAGAAACGCATCCTGCGGCACCCACTCTACAGTGAATCATGGTGTAATAGTACGCATAGTGTTGCAAATTGAAAAAAAATTTTTTCAA
>JARYHS010015371.1:0-26978 GCA_031002005.1 Vandiemenella viatica
AAGCTGATGAGCACAGAACAGAAAATACCAAAATTCAATCCACTTTAGACACTAAGAAATCAAGTACAGATAACAAGTGTTTAAAATTTTAGATACTTCCTGAGGAGAGTTGTAAGCATACCAGTCAGTTTACTTTGCTGAAGTTGTTTATTTCATGTTTGCTGTTTTATCATTATCTATTAACCAGTTTGGCATACAAAATTATAATATTTCTTCCATACTGAGTCATCCATGACCTGATCTTACCAATATCAATATGGTTTTAAAACAAAATATTAAAAATGTGTTTGTGTTTAGTGTTCATGTGGCTCTCGTACATTCATTTGTGGTAAGTGACAGGTTATTTTCCCTATTTTTCCTTATTTTTATTGCCAAATAGCACTTGTCACCATTATCCCACTTCAATAATACATAAATAAGACTAAGAGAGGGAAAAATCACTTTACACATGTGATGAAAGATTGACAGATATCACTGTTCTTAGTTTGTCAGTGGATTTGCATTTTTTTTTTTTAAAGAAAATAAAACACATAATCCTTTGTGATTTCTTGTTATTTTTCCTTCCCAAATTTACAATTTACTTACCACCACTCCTTCTGAGATGTTTGTAAATAGATAATTACTATTTTATATTTCTTTTCTTCCGTGATAGTGCATATCACTGGTAGCCACAGAATGGCGAAGAGCCACAAATCACTATTTTGACATGGACAATTCAAATATATTTGCTAAAAATGACGGAATATTGAAGAAATGATTTATTTTGTAGATCAACATCCACCTCAAAATAGAATTTATGTTATAAAAATGTGAAAATTATTATAATTTAAAGAGACAAATTAAACAGGGAATTTTCACTAAAACGATACTGCTACAATTCAATTAAATCACCTGAACCTGGACCATCTTACAAGCATCTATTTATTGAAGAAAACAACTTTATATGTTAATCAGGTATGAAAAATTATTACAGAAAGAATACTAAAATAGTGTAATGTATTTCTTGAAATGTTAACAAAAATTAAAAAAATAAGTGGAGCAACAAAAAGTTATTAACAAATACAAAATTCACAATATTTCGGGCAAATCCCCATTTACAAGAAAATATAATTACGTGAATGAGCTTGTGCAAGTGGTTACACTCAACGCAGCCACACACAGGATGGCATTCGCTCCTTCAATTGTAACATGCCTCTTTGCAAAACAGACAATATGCTTCCACCAAGAGATGGGCTGAGTGAACCAGTTCCTTAGAACAGTTCTTTTGAAAGAACGAGTGAGCAATCAATGAGGCTTGAAGTCATAGCATTGGGTTGTACACGACTGTCGCATTTGAACCAACCAAGATGCAATGGTACTTTTGCATGTACATATTTAATTTAATTGCAATGGAGCACAGGCTCCGGTGGCAATTTCCCTACACACCCATCTTCCCCCTATCCTGCACCCACCTACATTTGCCCTCTACAAATTTTATCTTTAAATTCCTTCAAAGTTTTCGGTAAATTATTCATCATTTCTCTTGGTAACTCATTCCAATCCCTGACACCCTTACCTAAAAAAGAGAATCTCATGTAGGGATGTGATCTAGGAATTTCCAAAGTGGTGTCAACATGTATTATTTTGAAGGTTTGAAATAAAACTGTTTTGATTAGGATCACTTTTGTATCTCCTCTCAGCTTGATGAAAAAATAATTCTAATTTTGTTCTGTCAAGTGAATTTACATAGTGCTCACTAAAGAGTTAATTCAGTTTCAAAGTGAGGTGTGAAGTTGAGCTGTGCAATTAACTTAGTGAGGCTTATCGAAAATGCTTTTGCAACAATTTTTCACTATCAAATGAAATCTTTTAATCATTCCCTGGTAATATATAAAGAAAGGTTACATAATTGCAGCAAAAGAAAACAAAAAATTCTGCTCTTATTAGTTACCTGTCAGGTATAATTTGTTCTTTATTTTATCAATTATGACCAATGATAAATGAGATAAGGAGAATGTTTTTATTAATGCCTCAAGAAGAAAAGGATCCCTGACTGTACCAGAGAAAGAGATTTTTCTCAATAACTGATCATTTGCAGGAGCGGCTAGTGTCATTGTTTCATTCAGAATATTTATAATTTTAGAAAGGTGCATAATACAAATATCGGTTGCTGTTAATTATATACACAATAATTTTAACAATAGTCTGTTAAGAGAAAATAGTGCAAAATGCCTTCTGAAATTAATAGGGAAAAAAGCTACATCCCACATGGGAGGGTGTGGGGGGGGGGGATGTCAAGGCAAAAGCTGTATCAGGCTATGTTGGGCAAGGGGGGTTTTGGGGGAGGAGGGGGAGGGAGCATTCTGGGGTGAGGTGGGTAAAAGGGAGGCCATAGTGGAGCCACATAGTTTATGGACGCTCGTTAAGTAAGGCTACATTTTAGCTGGAGACGTGGGTATGTGAACATTGGAGTGGCAGTATAGTTGGTTGTGTGAAGAAACAACATGAAAGTGAAGGCTTTCAGTGGCTGTGTTGCATGTCAAAAGTGTGAGATGGAATACGAAGAAATAGAATGGAGAGGCAAACTTTAAATGTTACTTAGGGAACTTTTCTCACATTCTTCTGGCTGTTTAATTTTGATTGCAATGGAGCCCATGCTTTGGTAACTATTTTCTGGCATCTTCTAAGATGTTCTCCTATTTTTGTGGCCCTAGTGAGATATGCACAACCACTGAAACTGGACTACTGGCCCTGAGTTCCATTTGAATGTCTGCTCATTGTTCATGAACAGATATCTGCAATTAGCAGAAAATATGTTTACCAAGATTCCAAATGCCTTAAGTGTCTGGACTGCAGACATAAATAATAAATCATTTACAGCCATCCAAATCAGTGTATGACTCATGAATCGTATCGTTACAAGTTCATTCCTCATTCCGGCAAACTTTTTCATGTTCTCTTTATTTGTATAATCTTTTGTTACCCTAAAAAGATTGTATCTTATAATTTTAGATTAAATGTGTTAGTATTTTTCTTAACTTGTGTTTTGAATATGTACCCTTGTAGTGTCAATCATTTGATTCTATTCTCTATAAGATCCTTTCTTACCTTTATCACCAAGTTTTCATTTCAGACTTGCCTAATTTACTTGATTTAGTCCTCAATGATGTGGATTCTATTCACATCACTTTTTTTCGTTACCAATGCTTTGGGACCGTACATCAGTATCTACATATAGTAAGAACAACAAGTGATTAAATTAACCTCCGGGACACTATCTTGCTCCATATCAGTCTTTCAACAAACTTGAATAATTTCTGCAGTTTTCTGTACCTTCTATTTATTTCTTCTATCTTACTTCCCAAACATTTGAAAGCTTTTAGCATTTTTGTGTTTTACCCTCCACATGCACATTGAAATATGCAATTTTTTTTTGTTGTTGATTAGTACTATGTGCCTCTCCTCTTCTTTTCCCCTCTCACTGGTCGATGGTTTATGGTGATAGTTATCTCTTTGCTTCATCTTAATGCTTCAGATTCTTCTCCCAATATTAATTCATTACCAGTTTAAGTCTTTTCCATATCCTTTATTTTTTTACCTGCCTCTTGTATTTTAATGACTACCAAAACAGTTAGTTCATACAATTAACTACTGTTCTATCTTCTACAATTATTTCCATGCACCTGGCTGCCCTATTTTGCACCCATTATAACTCCTGTAGGCATATCGTGTATCCAACACACCACATTTGGGCAACTCTCAGTGGTGTAGGTAGCTAGGTTAACAAGGGCCCCAGTGCAAAAAAATATTTTACCAAGTCTTGTGAGGTTTGCTGGCTGGGGCTCCCAAGCTACAGGGATCAACCTGAGCTGAGTCTTAGCACACTGAGTTGCGCTTGGGGGCCCCCGGTGCACTGCCTAGCCCTCCGATAGCTACGCCTCTGTCCCCACCATCTCTCCAGAATGTTCCACACAACTGGCCTTGTATATTTGGGTGCACGGCAGTGCACCCGCCAAGTCGAGTCAACGGTGGCATTGCCTACCCTTTTCTCGAAGTGATTCAGGCCATCTTTGAACCTCACTTTTTTCAGTAGTGTTTATGTTACATGTCTCAAATTTCTGTTATGCATAGATATCAGCAATCTTAGCAAACGTACTAAATTTTATTTTGTTACTGTTCTTAGTTCGGTTGTTATTAGGATGCAAACTACAGCGCTTTTGTCACTCACTCACTCACTCACTGACTGACTGACTGACTGATGATCATCAAAATTCTAAGGCACTTCCCGTATCCGTAGAAAGCTGAAATTTGGTACACAGATAACATTTTACCCACATATTATAAGAAAAGTCTGAAACTCGTAAATTTCTATATACCTATATACCTACCCCTAACATGAAATCACTTTTTACCCTAATTACTTTACAAACCTCAGATTTTCACTGTAGAGTTAGATTACTATGTTTAACTAAATTGTTTAATTATACTTCTTTCCTTTTCTTACTTTGGAAGTTATTGAAATTCAAAATTTTATTTCGGCACAACACCTCGACGTCAAAATTCCACTGTACTTCCAGCAATTCTAGGATCAAGTAATTTGGTACACATATATGGTTTCATCCCTAAATCATAAGAAAAATCTGATATTGGAGATTTTACCCGTAGTTATTTAATTACAATCCCAAACATGAAAAATTCTGGCACATATTTGCGGCTTAATTACTTTGCTCCAGATGAAGCTATAAACCTGAGATTTCTATACATTATAGAGACAAGCTAGTTTAACCAAACTCTGAAATTTTATTGTTCCTATGGTTAGTATGGAAGTTACTTGTTACATATTTGAGGTGGTAGTTAAACCAGCAGCAACGTTTATTGCTCAGCTACGACGCACTTTAATTGTTTGCAGAGAGTGGGGCATTGTAGGTAATGATATTGCCGATTTTCCCTGTATTTATTGAATAACAACACAAATGTGAAACGTTCCAGTACATATTGGCGGTTAATTGCTTTGTCCTGGATGAAGCTATATGCTCAACCCATCAAACCTGTCTCATGAAAAACAATTTCGAAAATGTTGCAGCGATTGTAACGCATTCTTCATCTGAGAAATATGATTGCCAATGTAACCTAACAAAACAACTTAGATAACTGGCTTTCTTTTCATATGAATAAAAACTGCATATTCACCATTGCCATGAATACATAAATTTACAGCTTGGTTCAGGCCTCATTTCCACATAAACACTAACTCGCTTTCTTTTGGTACGAATAATAATCAAAAATACATATGTGCCATTGCCATGGATGTATGATTTTACAGCTTGGTCCAGGATGTATTTTCACTGAACACCTAATGTAGTTGTGAGCAGAAACATAGCCTCATAACAATCAACTTCGCCATATAGCATATTTCCTTCTTGGGTCCCTGGCATTGCGTCCTAGCCTAGATTAACTAATATCTTAAATTTTAATTTGTTCCTGTGCTTAGTTTGGAATTTACTAGTAATTTTGTCTATGGTGGTATTGAAACCAGTGGCAAGTGCTTGGCTACGGTGCACGCTCACTGTTTTCAGAGAGTGGGGCTTTGTTGGTAACGTATGTTGATGTCTTAAATTCTGAAATGTTCTTATCCAGTGATTTTCAAATGGAATAATTACATTTGAGAGGCGATTCAGAATAAGCGATAAACTTACAAAAAGAAATAAGATCTCACAGAAAACAATTCTTGTAAAACGGAATGGTTTCTCATCATTTATTTAGGATAAAAAAATCTGACGACTTGGCCATTACACTCGTCATAATTTTTACTCCAAATTAGGCAATAATATATACTTGTCAAATTCGAAAAAGAGCGAGGGAAATCTTGGCTTTTAAGTATTTATAGTTTGTTAAAGCAACACATTTAAGCTATTTATATAGGTTAACTAAAACATAGATCGCATAATGGCCAAGTCATCAGAATTTTTTTATCCTAAATAAACGATCTATGACACCGAGCGAAACCATTCTGTTTCACAAAGTGAAGTGAATACACACTGTAAAGTTTAGACTTGGCTCAGAAGAAGATCTCATAACTTTTTGTCACTGCATGAAGATGAGACTTGGCCTATTTTTACAAGAATTGTTTTTTGTGGGATCAAATTTTACAGAAAAAACTATTAACATTTTATGTCTTTCACCAGAAATTATTCCCCAGCCATTTAACCATAAAAAAATGTTTACGTCTCCATCTGCATACCTAATAAGTGTAATTAATTTATAATCAATATAAGTTCTGACTATAAGCCAGCCACAGATTCAATAATTAAATTAATAAATTAAAATAAAAGCAAATATTCTTATGGTAATACTACATGTACTTCCATCTACTCAGTTACAGCATTTCTTTCTCTGACTTTGCTTCCTACATTTGAAGGTGCTCTTAGTCCAGTAAGAAGCTATTGTAATATTCTCTTATTTTTTTACTTATTTTTTTAAGCAAGATTCTATTTCATAAAGTTGATATACAGGGATATCTTTATATATACGGAAGGATATGGAAATACTACCCAACACTTACCACAGATGAAGGTGACTGGGAATGATGAACATTGCATTAAAGTATTTTCCTGCTTATTATATATAGATAAAACTAGGGTTTATGACTTTTGCTCCCTGTAGTGTTTTATTACCTTCTTCCTCAAATCTGTCTACAGTAGTTATCTTTAATCTTCAGAATTGGAAGTTGAAAGATCAGAAATTAGTTTTCACATAATGGTTGCAGATGTTTAAGCCAGCATTCTTCAGTCTTCTTCTAAGGAAAAGGTGTTATATGGTATGTTTTTCATGCTTTAAAATTACAATTATCTCCCCTTATGGACCTTCAGACATGGCTGTAGATTCAGCTGATTCACTGAATCAAGAAAGTGGCAAAGTAACAGCTAAAAACTCAAAATTTGTCCTTTGTTCAGATGACACAATCATAGGAACCAAAAATACTCCAAATTTCCATTTCAACTGGTAGAGAGTGTGAAATTTATAAGTTTGCACATTGATCATAAATTAAATTGGAGGATTTATTGCTGACTTATTGAAGCAATTGGGTGCAACCACATTTGCAGTTCGTACAGTTTCAGCTATATGTGATCTCAGTATGAAGAAATTAGTTTTTTTTTAATCTTCACTCCTAATATCATATGCAATAATCTTCTGTGGCAATTAAACTCATGAAAACAAAGTATTCAGAATACCGAATCGAGTAATAAGAATAATGTATGGGGTAAGAAGTTGAACTTGATGCAGAGAGCTGTTTGAGAAGTTAAGGATTATAATATTGGTGGCCAAGTGTATGTAGACACTATGTAGACACTAATGTCCTTTTTTTTTTTTTGGCCTCCTTCCTCCCCTTCAGCCCTTCCTTTCGCTCTCCAGATAGTTGGCTCTTTACCTTTTTATTCCTTTCCTAGACTTCTTACATTTATTTCAATATTGAAACAGTTACTTCAACTTAGTCACGAGGAACATTCTTTAAGTTCTGTCCTCTACTTTAGATTTATGTAGTCGTTCTTCTTTTATTTGTTATTTATTTAAACGGTATAATTTTCTCTAAATATTTTGCGAGAGGAGTTTGCTCATTTTTTCTCCTCTTTTTGAATCTGTGGTAGTCTACCACAAGTTGGACCCAGTAGTCCTCTATATTTACATTCTTTTGAGAGAATATATAGTATATGGTGTTCCCCGTTAGCCATATTAGGGCGTCTCTTTTCTGTTGTGAAGTGGATGTCATATCTGGTTTCAGTAAAAGTTCAGGACTTATTCTTCTCGTTGTGGTGTCTAGTATGTATGCTGCGGTGTGCCTTGTCCAGTTCCAAATGTCTTTGACACGGTGGCAGGTAATCCTATGGAGTAGAGTGTCTGCCATTTGGCAGTGGTTGCATCTATCTGTTTCTAGGAGATGGATTTGATTTAGTTTGGTGTTAGTGGCTATTGTCTCATTGACTACCTTGTACCAGATTGAATGTACTGATGTCTGTAACACTGGGTTGTGGATATTTGTCCAAAGGTTTTTCCATGAAATATTGGGATACTTTATTTCCTGTCTGTTCCCAGGGGTGTTATCCTTCATAATATTGCATATTATTTTGGTTGTCAAAGGCCGGTTATTTTTGTGTTGGAGCTTCAGGTAGCTGAGTTCCAAGTAGAAGAGTTGTAAGTATTTCATCTGATTTGGTATTCTGGCCATACTGATGGGTGGTGTCATGCTGTGTGGCTTATATAGGTCTATCACGTGTTCTGTAATGCCTTGCGGATTCCTGATTTTTGCATGCAGCATATGTTTAACGAAGAGAGCTTTGCTCTTCTTATATACATCGACAAGGCCAAGTCCCCCTCTTTTCTTTTCTAGTGTCAGTGTTTCGACTTTAACTTTGAAGATCTCTATGTATAAAAAAGCCAACCGCAGACATAATACTTCGTGCTAGAAGCGTAGAAACTGGGAGTATTTGCGACGTGTACCATAGCTTCCCAAGGACAAATGTGTTAATTAGTTGTACTCTCTGTATCATATTAAGATTCCTCACGGAGTGTTGTTGGAGGCAAGCTCTAATTTTGGCTAATAGGTTCCGCCAATTTGTTGTCGCACTTTTTTGCAGGCATTTTTGGAATTTGATTCCCAGGAGGTTGATTTCCGAGTTTTCTTCTAGCCAGGAGGGTTTACTATGCCTCAAACCTGCTCCAATATCCATGATTTTTTATTTTTTTATGTTTAGTACTGCTCCAGAGCATTGACAGTAACTTTCGATAGTTTGTTTTGCAAGCTCAGTGTCTGTTGTATCTTTCGCAAAGACAACTACATCATCCGCATAGGCCCGACAGATCACTTTCCCGATTCCTATGTTTATTCCGGTTACTGTTTCTGTTAATTTTAACAATAGTGGCTCTAGTGCTATTGCAAATAGAATCATAGATAGGGGACAACCTTGTCTTACTGATCGCCTAATTCGTATAGGTCCACTCATTGTCCCATTGACGATTATTTTCGTTGTGGCCTTGTTTAGTAAATTATGTACTATGTTGGATATCTCTTCTCCGAATCCCATCTTTATCATCGTTTGTTTTAAAAAGTTATGGTTAACTCTATCGAAGGCTCGGTCAAAATCTAGTGACAAGATGGCACCCTCTGAGTTGCTTGTGTTCATACTGCCTATGACATCGCGATATTCTGACAGTAGTTGGATAATTGATCTGTTGTATCCAACTGCAGCCTGGTGGGTTTTTATCACCTTGTGTATTTTGTCTTTTATTCTGTGTGCTAACACCCTAGCGAATATTTTATAATCACTGTTCAGTAAGGTTATAGGTCTGAAGCTCTTCATATTTTTGGCTTTTGTATTTTTGGGGACTAATACTGTTACGCCGTTCACAAATTCCTCAGGTAATGTTTTTTGTTCCATAATCTCATTACATATTTGTATAAGTTTGTCTTTTAACTGACTCCAAAATGTTGTGTAAAACTCTATCTCGATGCCATCTGGTCCTGGCGATTTGTTTTTGGGGCTTCTTTGGATTTCTAGGTAAGCTTCTTCCACGTCAATTTCCTTATTAAGTTCTGTTCGATCTTCGTCGTTCAATTGTTTTTCTATCGAATCTAATATTCCGTCTGGGGATGTGGAACTATCTGCTTTTTCGAATAGCTGCTTATAATGATTGTGAACTTGTTGTTTTATTGTATTTTGTGTTTTGATGATTGCTCCTTCTTCTGTTATCAACTCCGTAATCAGATGTCTTCTTGCTCTGCGTTTTTCTTGGACCAGATGATAGATTGAAGCATCTTCCGAGGATATAGCATTGTGTACTCTGCTTCTAATTTTAACTCCTTCAAGTTGTCTCCTCTTCATTGCAATTATTTTTGCTTTGATTTTCTTGATCTCAAGAATGTATTTCCTTTCTGTTTCCACCTTTTTATATAGCTCTCTCAAACATAGATAGTGAAATTCTTCTTTTTGCCATTGCCACCTCTTTATTTCGATGCTATAGGTCTTTAGCATTCGTTGGATCCTGGGTTTCGCCAGTTTTATCCACCATTCTATGGTTGACGGAAATTTCCAAGTTTGGCTGCAGCACTGTATCCATGTATCTGAAAAGTTCTGTTGTAGCTGGCGCTGCTCTAGAATAGAGGTATTTAGTTTCCAGTATCCCCGCGCAATGTATATATTTTGTTTCGCTAGGTTTATTTTACATTGGTATGCTACATGGTCCAAAAATTCAACCGGCCAACGCTCTGTTGTTTGAAGTTCGCTCTTCAGCTCTTGGCTGATGTAAATACGGTCTAGTCATGAAGCTGATTTTCCTGTCATATATGTAAATCCTATGGTGTTTCCGTTTAATACTTCCCATGTGTCTAGTAGTTTGAGATTGCTTATGATGTATTCCAATTCTATGCTTTTGTTGCAATTGGGTGACTGGTCTTTCTGATGTAGGACGCAGTTGAAATATCCTCCTAAAATAGTTTGTCGGGTATTCTTACCCATGTGTAAGGTTAAACTATTTTTAAAATATGACGCCCTCTTGGCACGCTGGTTGCTGCCTGAGGGAGCATATACATTTATTATTCTGGTATTGGCTATTGTGCAAGCTATAGTTCTTCCTTCTTCTGATCTTGTTACATCTAAGGTTTCAATACCTAGCTTGGTTAAAATTGCTGTTCCGAGGCTTATATCGCCACCTGTGTTCATTATAGAGTTGTAGCCGGAGATTCTGTCCAGGTTTATTGCGTTTGTGACTTCTTGCAATAGTAGTATGTCAATGTTTGCGGCTCTCACATAGTCTTTCAGCATTTCCACTTTAAGAGGGCTTATAATTGAGTTTATATTTAACGTTGCCACGGTGTATGTTTGCATCATACTGTCAGTGTGTTGCATTCAGACAATGTGCGTGTCTTTGATTTGATCTTCCTGCTTCTCGTCGTCCGCCCAACTATACGGCGTACTTCCTACTTCGGTCCCTGCGCCTCTGCACCTGTTTGGATTTGGAGTTGGCTCTGTGTTGCTAGTTGGCTGATTCTTCTCTATTGGTGGTTTCTTTAGTTTTTTCCCACTTCCTTTGACTTCTTCTGTACTTTCTCTCTCTGTTGACGTTTCCCTACTTTGCTTGGTTTTGGTCTCCGTTTGTTTCCTTGCACGGCGTTTCTTACAGAGTTTGGCGACCGTTGGCCTCATCCACTCCGTTTCTTCTGCTGTGGATGGTGGGTCAGTTGTCAGCATCCGTTCTTCCTTTCCGTGAGCTGACTCGATGTTGTCGTCAGTTACCATCGTGTTTTCAAGAGGTTTTTTATTTATTTTCTGCTTTCCCTCGTCCGTGTTTGTTTTTGTTTTGTCATTCCAGTCTCCTTGTTGTTTAGTTTGGAGGTTTTCACTCATTTTGTTCCTGGTTTGGCGTCCCTCGTCGCTCATATTTTCTTCAGTATTCTTTGTATTGTACATTTTTTGTGACTTTATTTCTTTTTGTATCACCGTCTCAGGGGGGGCACATGTCCGTTTTCATTAGTGGTGGAAACTGCTGTTGGTTTCCTAATGCGGCCTGTAAGAACCTTAGAATTTTGGCAAATTCTAGTTTTGCTTTGGCGGGACTTAGAAATTTCGAGAAGTCCAATTTTCAACTTTAAGTAATTTCCCTGTAATCTTGCTCACAGTTGTAATTCGTTATAAAAATCATTTTAAAGTGTAATTATCATATCGGGAAACGTTTAGTTTAGGAGATATATTTAAGTTTGTTCATGTTTTGAAACACGCGATCAGAATGGTGAAATTCTAAGATCTGTAATATCTTTAAATCGAGTAAAGCGACAACCGAACTTTTATCACCAGCTGTAGTCAGCACTATCCCCGATATTTTGGCAATCAAATTAAGTAATTTGGTAAAGTCTAATTAGTAATTTTAATTAAGAGAAAAAATAAGCTTTTTTATTAAAAGAGATATTAAATTAAAAATTACACCAGTAGATATCCCTAATTAAGACGATTTCATACATATATGGGTTTTAATAAAAAGTTTTAGCATTTGTCCGGTAATTAAGTTTTTGTAAAGTAGATTGTCGCGGATTGTTGTGCACGCGCATAAAAAGTTCTAGAACACTTAGGGATTTTACCTAAATTTTAATGTATCACTACACGGAGTCTTAAACAGCTAAAACATAAAATTAATTACTCTAAATTTCTCAAGAGACTGCCGTCGGACTTCTAGTAGATAAGTCCATATGCTGTCAAAGTCTGAACATTTTTAATAGTCGGGATCGTCCAATAAATTACACATACTTTGAGCTACGCGGAAGCTAAAAGATGTGATACAGTTGCTGACGTCACTGGTTCTCGTGGTTTGGATAAAAGAGCCCGTCGCCATTATGGTTTGTCTGTTCCTGCCCGTGGTCTGTTCCTGTCTAGCATTATGTGAGTGAACCTGCGTCTGTCTGTCGTTCGTCTCGGTTGGTCGTAACTCGCCATGCCGGCTGGTTCGAACATGTTGGAACTTTCGTATCGTGTTATATTTCAACTTCAATGACTGTTAAGAACTTGTAAATTTACTAAAGGGGTTTGGTCGGTTCAAAATTTCTCTCCACAACTTGCAGATTTTGGAAAAGAGAGTTCGATATGCCTGCTCAACTGTAAATGCAATTTTGAACTTTTGACTTTGAAAAATAAAACTTTGGATTTTACTAACAGTGAACTTGTGTACTTCAGTTGTTAACATAAAACCCTTTTCTCAATTTGTGGGTAACAAATTTTGTGGCGACCTAAGGCATTTAGTTGAGTCACCCTGGCTACATGGTCAAACCAAATTAAAATATTCAGTAAGTTTTCATCGAGCAGTGAGGTGCTATCAAGAGTGTAAGTTAAGGCACTTAGGCGATACTTCAACCCCGGTATCAGCCTGGTCCTTACAGGCCTCTTCATTTTGTTTTGTTGTTTCTGAGCTCTTGGCGTATGTTAACGGTAGTATTGTCGGTTGCATGCGAGGGCAGTTTGCTCTGATATGTTCTATTGAGTTGCAAATAGCACAAGTTCGTGGCTGCCCGTCATTGCTCTTACTTTTATGTATGATGGTATGTGTTTTGTTATTTCCATTTTAAATTTGCGCACTCCGTTTATCTTCTTAAATCGGATATTGCCTCCCCATTTATCTTCTGTAATTTCTATCACATTTCCGAAAGGTTTGATCGCCTGTAGAATCAGTTCGTTGGATATTTCAAATGACAGATTTAACACTCTTATCTGTCTTTTGCCCATTCCTGCGTTTGTTACTTGAACATTACTTACATTTCCATCGGCATGGTGGAATTTCAAATTGCCTGTATTTTCTTCTATTACGCTGACACAATATTCCTCACTTGTCATTTTGACAAACAGTTTTGGAATGAATCTAATTGAATTCCCAATATTTCTTCATCTATTAATTTTACTTTGTCGAACAGCCACTCATGTATCTCGTACGCCGTTGGCCTTACGAAAGCACGATCGAATGTGAATTTTATGGTGTTTTTCCTTGTTATAGTGGTGGCTGCCATTTCTTACCTTTAACTGTAGTACTCGCCTCTACTCGGCTGAGAAGATGGTTTTCTATTACACTCACACAAAACTTCTACACTGCACACTACTGTTGATCGCTGCGGCGTTGACCGACTACACGGATGTTGTTGCAAACACGTCCGTACCTGACGGCCGCTGACAGCGGACTTTGTCCTTAGTAGTCACCTAATGTACTATAATTGAAACAAATACTAAAATACACAGCTATGGCACTAGAAGTAAAAATGATCTTCACAAGGATTGCAGTCACTGTCATTTGTTCAAGAAGGTTTCAGCTATTTAGGGATATGTACCTTCACTGAGCTCTCAATGTTTCTTAAATGTCTTGCAGGGGATAAAGTTAAATTCATTAAAAAATCAAAAGGATATTTAACTGACAACTCCTTCTTTTGTATATAAAAACATTTTTCAAAGGTATCTACAAAATAATTACCAGTATCTTGTATAAATATGTTTGTTATAATTAATGTACATATTATTCCGTATGTGTATTTTCTGGCATATACATCTATTTTGCAATGTGATTGATTTGCTGCTAATTCAGATCTTTCCACATCCCACAGCGCCAATATCTTATGTTGGGATCTATAGTGAATGAATTTATTGTATTGCATGGCCCATATCCCACAATAATATGTCATGACTGCTCTGTAGTAAGTCTGTACATTTAAGAGACAGCAAGGCAGTAAGGAGTACTTAAAACAACTAAACAAGCAATTAATAACAGCAAAGAGCGAAACTAAAGATGCATTTATGAAGAATATTACTGGTGCTGGAGAACCATTGAATGATGCATCTAGAAATATCTATGCTATGTTAGAAAACAGAGGGGAAGGGAATGTATTCAGAAAATTGTAGATAAGAATAGAGAAGTTACCAAGGATGTGAAAATAGCAGACAAATTGAGTGACTAGTTAAATGAAGTCATTAGGGACTATCATCCTGAGAAGGGAGAGAATAAACCAGAGGAGCATCTCCAAATAACTAGAAATCAGCATACTACAAAATGGCAATTTACCTATGTAGCCAACTTCCCACTTTCCTGCACCTACCTACATTTGCCCTCTACAAATTTCAACTTTAAATTCTTTCAAAATGTTTGGTAAATTATTCATCATTTCTCTTGGTAACTTATTCCAATCCCTGACACCCTTACCTAAAAACTAGAATCTTCCTACACCCTGGTGCCTGAAATCAAGTGCCAGCTTGTGGTCATGGTCACCTTTTCCTTTCCATGCATTACTTTCAATTCTTACACCAATATCTTCCAATGCCTCATCACCAATATACGACTTGTACACTCCCATGACCCTCTTCACCCTCCTACTGTTTATCAATTAATTCTATTCCATCTCTTTTATCATATCTGTTACTGATTATTGGGATCAATGGAAAATGAATGTATTGTATTGTATGTTTAAAAATAGCACCCTCTCCAACTCCTGTATTTGATACTCAAAATGTGGGTCCCATACTGCACTACCATATTTGAGCAATGGTCTGACCAAAGTTTTGTAACCCAATTCCTTTACTTCCCTTGTACATCCGCTCATCACTCTCTCCAACAAGTGCAGAATTTTGAAACCTTTCCCTACCACCTGTCCAATGTGTCCTGCCCAGTTATGCTTGTTACCAAATGTAATGCCAAGATATTTACATTTCAACTCTTAAACCTTATAATCATAATGTACCTTTAGGTTTTTATTTGTGTTTCTATAAAGCTGACTCTTCTGTGCATTTATCTTCATACCATGTTAACCAACTCAACTAGATATCCTGTCCATATCATCCTGCAGCAGTTTACAGTCCTCTACTGCTTTGATCCTTTTATATCACATTATGTCATTTGGAAACAATCTAATTTCATATAGTAAACAAAATTCATGTGAAACTCAGATGGCAGACTATATGCGAGATATTTCATATAAATTGGACAAGGGAGGGGATAAGGGAGTGTAGCACTAGATCTTTCCAAGGCATTTGACAGAGTGAGGCAGAAAATAATTTTAAATTGGTTGAAAGCAGTTGGAGTGGATGAAAAAGTGACTTGTTGAGTAGAGGAATTCTTAAATGGCAGAAAGAATAGCATTAGAATATCAAAAAAGAGGAAATGATTAAGGGAGTCCCACAAGGTAGTGAATTGGGACCATTGTCATTAATCATAGTAATGAATGATCGTGTTGATGGATTACAGTCTTAAGTTAGGTTGTTCGGAATATTTTTTTTTTTTTACTTATGTCTCATCAACCCAGGGGCCTTTAGAGGTGAGATGGGGCTGGGTACAAGGAACAAGAAGGAATTCGGCCATGACTTTTTGAAGGAAACAAGCTGGCATTCGCCTGGAGTGATTTGCGAAACCATGGAAACCCAAATCTGGATGCCCAGATAGGTTGTTTGGAGATAACATAATGGTATACACCTGGATCCAAATGAGAGAAGATTGTAAAAGCCTGCAGCGTGACCTGGCTAGAATATCTAACTGGATAGGTCAAAATGAATTGGAGATAAATACTGAGAATTGTCAGCATGTTAGGTACACAGACAAAAAACAAAATGTTGTTTATGATTATAGGATGGGTACAGAATAGCTGATTGAAGGTTTGACGTGTAAATATATTGGCATAATATTTGATAATAAGCTCAACTGGGCAGGACACATTGGGTAGGTGGTTGGAAAAGGTTATAAAATCTTTCACTCTGGAGAGGATGATGAGAGTTTGTACCAGAAAGGAACTAAGTTACAAAATTTTGGTCAGACCATTCATTGCTTATGGTGCGGACCATATTAAATATGGGAGTTGGGGAGCATGTAAAAGAGAGCATCTAGATTTGTTTGTGGAAATTATTGCAGGGCCCAGTCAGTAATTGATATGATAAAGGAGCTGCATTGTGAGTGGAGACAGTAGGAGGGTAAGAGTATTCTGGGAGTGTACAGGTTGTACGTTAGTAATAGGGCTTGGAAGGATGTTAGCCAGAGAACTGGGGGTAGTGCAGGGAACACTTGATTTCATGCATAAGGGAATGGGAAAATTTTCTTTAGTTGATAAGGTAGTCTGTGATTGTAATATATTGCAACGGGATGTAATGAATAATTTATTAAAAACACTGAAGGAATTTAAGGTTAAAATGTGTAAATAGTAGGAGTAGAGGGATGGAGGAATTAACACCCAAAGTAGGGGAAAGTCGGATAAAACCGGGTAGGTGGACAAAACAGGGATTCGGGTTTTATAGCTTGATTTATAGTGATATCTAGCGAAAACTTCTAGAACTACTTCCCGACGAGCGCCATGACAGCGTGCAGTGAACAGAAGTCGTATAAACCAACCCATTTCGTAGTGGTAATTTTTTTAAAGTTTCACCTGAAAAGGTTAACAATCCGGCGTCTGCAATATTACGCTACCAATCATAAATACCTAAGGATTTAGTTCGGGTTAGTACAAAGTATGATAGCTCATTATTTACTTGTTATTTTGACGATTTATCTTCGTGTCTATGAGTTGTTTGAACAATGCTAGAATAACAATACTTCAAAATGGCGTAGTCGGACAAAACCGGGATGCGGGTAGTCGGACATAAGCGGGAAGTTCCCGGTTTTGGACAACTGATCTTTTTGCCTGATTAAAGTGGAATTTACTTGTTTAGGTATTGTTTGAAGATCTATAAATATTTTAAAACTATACAAAAAGTATTATTTAAATTAAGTTGTTATACAGAAAACTGTTTTTTAATTATATACGTACATTCAAAATCAAGCGGTTTTTCAAAAAATCATCCTAGTCGTGCTGTTTCAATCTACTAAATTGGAAAGTTGTTTAGATAAGCATATCTAAGGGAAGCAGTTGCACAAACTGCTATAAAAGGGTTTGAAAAGACTGGTATCTATCCGTTTATCAGTGAAATGTTCCCAGACCACCTATTTGCTCCCGCTGAGACAAGACAACCTTGAAGCCCCTGGAAGTGGAAGAGAAGCTTTTATCTGAACCTCAAACATTGCCTCAACTACAACATGATCCTGATGTAGACGTGCCTGTAGGAATCCATAAACCCCAGCCTGAGAAAAAGATTGGGTCTATAGATAAACAGGCTCCAATCCTTTTACAACTTTCTACGTCTTCTCAAGGTCTGAGCCAAGATATGAAGTGTCATTTTGCAGTCTCGTCACAGGATATAAAACCTATTCCAGTACAAACCGGCCCTAGGGCATCAGGTAATCCGATAAGAGGCGAGGGAAAACAGCTATTATTACTTCATACCCCTACAAATTAGAACTCGAACTAGAAGATAAAGAAAGGATCAAAAAACAAGACAAGAGAGACTTAGCCATGAAGTGAAGTCTAAAAACTTAGAAAAAACTAAAAAAAGTGAGGTTAAAAAGAAGAAGCCAAAGAAAAAAAGAATCCTTTGTGGCAGTTTATATAAACATTATACATCTAAGGAGAGTTGGATACAGTGCATTCATTGCAAATGGTGCGCGCATGAAGCGTGTAGCAATGCAGATGAACAAAACCAAACTTTCATTTGTGATTTTTGTGCCTAAAAAAGTTTAACTCTTAGAGAGTAACATAAAACATTGTTATTTGACGTAGCTTTGATATATTTTCAAATTCTATATGTATAATACGTCATATCTTGCTAGTTTTCCTATAATAAATAGTGTAATTGCAAACTAACAATATGCTTTTTTATTACTCTTTACAGTTCCCGGTTTTATCCTACCAAGTCGGACAAAACCGGGACATTGCAAACTTCTAAAAAAATGTGTTTTTATGATCTTAATTGCTATTGTTCACGACTGGTTTATTATTTTTTTTCTTCCCAAGGAAACAGTTTATCGTTTTAACACAAATTTTGACTATTTAGTTCACAAGATGAATATTAGAAGGAAAAAACCCGTTAGGTTCCCGATTTTGTCCGACTTTCCCCTACATAAGGTAATAATAATAATAATAATAATAAAAGAAAGATGTAATTAGATAAGAAGGAAAGTCACCACTGGAGAGTGCTCCATCAGAATGTAATTCACTTCAATCCATTGTCATTTAGGTATTCTGTATTTCTGGAATACAAACAAAATAACTCAAGAAAATGTACTTCTGTATTGTTGAGTACGGTTCTTATAGTTGTATACTGTGTACTGCCTTTGGAGTAGCTGTTTTGGAATCCATGAAGCTTTTACAGGTGTATGTTCAGTTCTTTTTACTTGAATATATCAAACTGCCCCATTTACCTCAAAACATTTCATAACAAGATATGTGGTGCAATCACATAAAAAGCAAAATAAATGGTTTTATCACCAAAAACAAATGTAAAATAGTTTACAGCTTCTATGTTGTCTGTGTGGCACATCCTGGATAGTACAGAAAGTGTTTACTCTTGCCTTTGATTTAATGCAGTACATTTTAGTAAGGAAAAAAGTGTTTGCTGGGAAACTTTAAGAACCTGAAGATAGTTAAAATGGAAATCATATATGTCTATAATATTAAGCTCATATGGAATTGAAGACATCATAAATGGTGTAGTAGAGTTGACAAAAACAGTTCTTGAACCATCGAGAGGCAAATGAAACAAGTGTTTTAAAAATGTAATTAGCCACAGAATAAAATTATAACAATTTTTATGTTAATATGTTCAATATAAGGCAAAATAATTTTGTAGTTACAGGAGACATTAATCCTTGGAATGGTGCTTTCTTTAAAAGAGTTAGGGTAGGGCATAAAGCATTAAAAGAGGCAAAACTGAAAATAGAAGTGCTAGTGGGTATTGAATTTTTAATATCACTGTTCACTATTCTAATAATTAATTGCATTGGTTGTTTTCAGTCAGAAGTTAGGTTTCCAACAAATGATTTGATGTTATACAACTAGATTAAAATAGGGGAGTACTGTGAACAGGGAGCAGACAATATGGAATAAAGATAAATTAAAAGAGACATTTTGTTAAGTATACAGATAGAAATATAAATGGTAAAAAAAAAAAAAAATGCAGAGCCTGTCAAGAAATCTGCCAAATGGAATCAACTACTGATTTGAGGATGGAAATTTGACATGGAGGTGGCAGTGTGCCAACTTGGATGATGAGAAGAGCTGAAGCTATGATTGAAGATTCAACACTGTTGGGATATGGTTCAAATATTTTATATTTTTTTTTTTTCTCTCCAGGCAGCAATAGTTGGACTTGGAATTTTCAGGCGATGCTGCATCTGAGGACACCTGGTGGTGCTATGTGTATGTGAAGACTGGAATGAGAGATCATATGGTAAAGAATTTGTTTTATTTGAAAGTTAAGTGTTTGCTTGTATATGTTTCACTTATGAGAACCATCCATGGCCCTGAGCAAAGAAATCTGCATGATAATATCTCTCTGCTGAATCAAAACTGAATATAGTGCTGTGCATTGATTTGAACATTAAACTGAAGTAAAGGTTGTCATTAATGCCTGAACATTAAGTAAAGGAAATAATCAATAATGTGTCCTTGTTGTGTTTCTGTTTGTTTGCTAGTAATTCTTTTTTTATAAAAGTTGTAATTCCTTGTAATATAATAGTAATGTCAGTGAACCTGATTATATAATGTTTTTCAATTTATTTTATAATATTAACTTGCATACTATAACAAATCACTAATGTAGGATGTAATTGTTTGAAAAACTTAGAATAAAATTTACATTTTGTGTGTTGGTCACATTATTTTTCAATAAATGGTCAGGTTATGACGTTTTTAATTTTATCTGTGTTTGCAGAATTATTTCAAATGCCCTTTCAGTAAAAAATCCGAACAAGCAATTAAATGCAAACATTTAAATTATTAAGTTATTCTCAATTACCAGTGACAAGGTACAGTATATAATCATTTCTGTCTCATAGTGAACACAACTTGACAGATTTCATTGGGCAGGTGGAAGTGAAAGTTTCAGAATACTTTATTAATTGGTGTAGGTGATAGGGGAATGTAGTAGGGAAGTGAATGAAATTGCTTTAAGAACCTCAGACAGACCATTGATCAATTGTAGTGGTGTAGTATGAGACCTATGTGATGGATACTAAGGAGGTCCAAAGGAGGGCAGCTATGTTTGATTGTTGAAATTACCATAGAACATAATCAATAACTACATATTTAAAATAATAAAGCAGCTGAACTGGTTTTCACTAGAAGACAGAAGGTTTGTGAAGAGAGAGCTTGGATTGTAAGAGGTATATATTAGTTTTGAGGTTTGGATGGA
The DNA here is from genome assembly GCA_031002005.1 of Vandiemenella viatica. Taxonomy (NCBI): domain Eukaryota; kingdom Metazoa; phylum Arthropoda; class Insecta; order Orthoptera; family Morabidae; genus Vandiemenella; species Vandiemenella viatica. The sequence goes on from JARYHS010015371.1 coordinate 20,760, forward strand.
TATTGGTAGAAGAATCATGGAAGCATATGTATAGGAAGAAATGACCATGACCAGTAAGTGGAATTTGATTTCAGGCATAATGGAGTGAGATGATTTTATTTTCCAAGTAAGCGAGCAGGGGATTGGAACAAGTTATTAAAGAATAAGCTGAATAATATTCCTGAAAAAAGATTTTAATATTGGAATTGATGGAGAGCAATTGCAGGTGCATGGTGAAATTGCACCCAAAAATTTAGGATACAAAAGAAAAAGAATGGAAATGTAGGCGTGTAAAGACATTTTTAGCAGGGCAGATGCTCCATCAAAATTATAATAAAATTAATTTGAATTAGGAAATACCCTGTGCAGGGACCTGTAGTTAATTTTTTGTTCAGTCTTTTATCTGTCTCCTTATTATGTTGGAACTGGTACGGGAGTAGTCTCTTTACATGTTCATTCATCAGTCACATGTTGATCCATGTCAGTCAGAACTGGATGCAGAAAATGCTAAAAACTAACTGCAATGTATGTAGTGACTGATGTCTTTCATTTTGAAGCTATAATTTTCTTTGGCTTTGTGTGAATAATAGGCTTTTATATTGTAATTCATATTGTTCTGTGAAGTTGGAATATAATGATGGAGAAATTGAATTCATATATGGAGATGAGTATAAAATAGTAATTTTTCAGGTGAACTGAGTACAAAATAAGATTAAAAAAATAAAAAACACAGCAGACTCTTGCAAATTCTTTAGTGAGGGAGTAAAACTTCATACAAAAGAGCCCAAGAGGACATAACATGTTGGCTATATTCCTAATCAAACCTTATGATAATTTTTTGGAGTCCTGGAAGCAATTCTGATGGATATTACAGGGTTTAATAAATCAGTGTCCAAAATTTGAGGTTATTACAGCTAATTATAAAAGGGACATATTTCAGAATTGGAGAGATTTTTCTGTGAAACTGTGGAAGAAGAGCACAAGTTCTGTTGAGTTGAGCTGAGAATAGTTTAATGAGATAGTAAAAATGGGAATGAATTGTTGATCCCAAAATGAAATATCAAGAAAAGCACAGAACCTTCATTCTACAATAGGAAGAAGAGGAGATTAAAGTGATTGGTAAGAAGAGAGTAAGATTTAAGAAACTAATAACAATGACAGATTTTGAAACAGTGGTATGGTTACCTCCAAACAAAGGGTAATAATAGTTATTCTTAGTAGTTATGTGGAACCACAACTGCAGTTCTGGTGAGAAAAAAATTGCAAATGGAGCTATTCCTGACCACCATGTAACTGCCTTAACCATAAGTCTCACTGACTATGCCCCATTCCACAAGGGCAAAACGCGTCTGAGCCTTTATGAATAAAACCAGTTGCTGGTTAAGGGACAAAAATAGATTATTAAAGTGATACTGATTGCAGATTCATGATGGGAAAATTCACAGATGTTAAAGAATAAATGAAGTGGCTGAAACAATAACTGACTGGTGTAAAATTGGGAAAGAGGAGATAAATTCTGAAATTGTAAAGCCAGTAGTAAGGGTGTTAATGGTAAACTGAAGAAGTATAATGAACAAAGTAATCGAATTTGCTAACTTAATAGAGATACATGAACCAGAAGTAATAATTGGGGTAGAAAGTTAGTTACAAGAAGTACAGTGAGGTTTTTCCTGATGGTTACAGAGTGTACCGCAGAGATAGAGTAGCAATTGGTGGAGGAGTTTTCATACTAGTTAACAAAACCTACCACAGTTCACTGGCGTTCATAGATCAAGACCATGAGTTACTTGGGGTAGATTTCTGGGGTGGTAAAAAAGAAAAAAAATCAGAGCGTTGGCTGTTTACCGCAGTGGAAGAATGACAAAAGAAGATGAGGCTCTTGGGGATAAATTAAATTCATACTCAGATTTCAGAGGTGAGAATAGAATGATCATCATTGGTGGGGATTTAAATTTACTAGGTGTAAACTGGGAAGGAAATAAAGTAAATAACACAAGGGAACAAAGATTTGCAAATATCTTAATAAGGGAAGGAGGTTTCACACAAGTGGTTAAACAAAACACTAGGGGACAAAATATTTTGGATACATTTCTAATTAAGCCCGATGGGGTATCAAGTAACTGAAGGAATAAGTGATCATGAAGCAGCTCTGATGGATATGAGAGGATTCAGTAAACCAGCAGCCAAAATTGAAGGGTGAAATAGGTACAATTATAAAAAGGCGCAAGTTTCAAATTGAAAAGATATTTCAGAGAACAATTCAGCAAATGGAAGGAAGGCACAAGTACAGTAGAGTCAAGGTGGGAAGAGTTCAAGGAGATAATAAGAAAGGTGGAAGCAAAATTTATTCCAAGACAGAAAATAAAGAGAAGTAGAGAACCTATGTACTAATAATAGGGAAGTGAGGAGGTTAAAGAGGTTGGTAAAAGAGAACATAACAGAGTTAAGAGACAGCAGGGTAGTAGGGAATATATAAAACAACTAAACAAGGACTTAATAACAGCAAAGAAAGTTGCTAAAGATGGGTTTATGAAGAGTATTGTCAGTGCAGGAGGATCATTGACCAATGCATCTAGAAATTTCCATGGCTATATCAGGAAACTGAGGGGAAGGGAGGGTGTAGAGACACTTATAGATAAGGATGGAGAAGAAGTTACTGATGATTTGAAAAAGGCAGAGAGTTTAAGTAACTGGTTCAGTGAAAGCATTAGGGACCATGAATCAGAAACGGGAGGGTCTAATTCGCAGAACGAGCTTAACAATACAATTAGAAATGAAGTTTTGAAATTCATCCTGAGGAAATCATTGAAGGAAATAAGAAAGCTGAAAAAATATAAAGGGCTGGTGATGGTAATATTACTACAGATATCTTAAAGATAGCTGGATGTGACATTGTACCTTATCTTGAAATATTATTTAAATTGACTCTGGATACTCTCTGCTTACCACAGGACTGGAAAAGTGCAATAGTAGTACTGGTACATAAAGGAGGGGTGAGAAATAGAGTTGAGAATTACAGGCCAATCAGTTTGACATCAGTGGTAGGTAAATTAATGGAAAGATTGATAGAAACCACATCAGAAATATATGTGAGGAATGTAAGTGGTTTTCAAGCAGGCAACATGGGTTCAGGCAAGAATATTCATGCGAATCTCAGTTGGTGGGATATATGCAACATATTTCAGATGAAATGGACAAGGGAGGCCAAATTGATAGTGTAGCACTAGATCTGTCAAATGCGTCTGGCAGAGTGAGCCATAAAATGGTAGTAAATAAGGTAAAAACCATTGTAGTGGATAAGAAAGTGATTTGCTGGTAGAAGAATTTTTAAAAGGTAGAAAACAGAAAGTTAGGGTAGGAAAATATAGTAGTATCAAAAAAGTGGAAGTAAAAATGGGTGTGCCACAGGGTAGCGTATTGGGACCATTGCTATTCATTATTCTAATGAATAATTGTGTTGATTGTTTACTATTTCAAATTAGATTGTTTGCAGATGACATAATGCTATATAAAAGAATCAAAATGATAGGGGATTGTAAACAGATGCTGGGTGATCTGGACAGGATATCTAATTGGGTTGGTAAACATGGCATGAAGATAAATGCAAAGAAGAGTCAGCATATTAGATACACAAATAAAAAACAAAAGGTTAATTATGAATATAAGGTGGGGAAAGAATTGCTTGCTGAAGATTTGAAATGTAAATATCTTGGCATTACATTTGATAACAAGCTTAACTGGGCAGGACACACTGGGCAGGTGATAGGAAAAGGTTTCGAAATTCTGCACTTGTCGGAGAGAGTGATGAAGGGGATGTACGAGGGAAGTAAAGGAATTGGGTTACAAAACTTGGGTCAGACCATTGCTTGAATATGGTAGTGTAGTATGGGAAGCTCATTTTACATATCAAAATACAGGAGTTGGAGATGGTGCAAAAATGGGTTTCTAGATTTGTTTCTGGAAATTATCGCAGAATATAATCAGTGACGGATATGATAAAAGATCTGGAATGTGATTCATTGCAAGACAGGAGGAGGATGAGGAGAGTCATGGGAGTGTACAGGGCATATACTAGCATTGAGGCATGGAAAGATTTTGCAATAGGTATGAAAAGTAGTGCATGGAAGGGAAAAGATGACCATGACCACAAGCTGGCACTCGATTTTAGGACACAAGGGTGTGGGAAGATTCTCTTTTTTAGGTAAGGGTGTCAGGAATTGGAATGAGTTACCAAGAGAAATGATGAATAATTTACCGAAAACGTTGAAAGAAAAGAAAGATAATATTTGTAGAGGGCAAATGTACGTAGGTGAAGGATAGGGGGAAGATGGGGGTGTAGGGAAAATTGCCACCGGAGCCTGTGCTCTATTGCAATTAAATTAAATTAAATTTAAAAAAATTAATAGATGGTGTTTTCATTTACAATTGTGTAATAAGCAACTGCTGCAGGATGGCCAGTTTAGCATATATATTATATAATGCAGCTGGAATTTGGTATGGCATGATAAATCTGTGGAGAAAGGAGGAAATTAAGTTACTGAACACACGGAATAAATGAATAAATAAATAATAAATTTTGTAGTGAGACCATTAGGATATATTATTGAGGAAAGAAGAGGGAATACTAGAGGAAGATATTCTTGTGATAAAACTAGTAAATTGGAAATAGATACTTAAGACATTATGAGGGACCTAAGAAAGTGTAAAAACGTTTGTAGCTACTGTTGATAATATTACTACAGATGTATCAAAAATAGTAGCCGGTTACAACATCGTACCGCATATTGAAACATTATTTAGATAAAGTCTGGAGACATTGTACATACCAGAGGTCTGGAAATGTATGATAGTAGTAATGTTACATAATGAGAGTTGAAAAATAATGTTGAAAATCACAGGACAATTAATTTGACATGGTTGGTAGGGAAATTGATGGAGACAAATAAAAAATGCCTTAGGGTAAGAAATGCACTATCAAAGGAGGTAAAAGAGAAATGAGACTTTACAGAGCAGTATATTGGTACCACCATTCTTCATTATTTTTATGATTATTAATGATGTTTTTTGATGACATGATATTATATAATCAGATTAAAATGGTAGAGGACTGTGAACATGCTACACGGAGATCTAGCATGGAATGAAGATGACTGCCTAAAAGGTCTGCTTATTAGCTACAATGAGGGAAAAATAAAGGAATTATTTTTTAATGAATGTAGGGTGGAAGATGGATTGTTAATTGAAGGCCTAAGTGTAAATATCTCAGCAGACTCAGCATAACATTTTATAGTAATCTGAACTGGGCAGGAATACATTGGGCAAGTAGTAGGGAGATTTTTCAAAATCCCTCATGTACTGGCGAGGGTTAAGAGGGGAAAGTGGAGTACAAACCTTGTTCCAACAATTGGTTGAATATGGTAAGGGTAGTTTAGTACCCACATTTTGGATATCACATAGATTACACTGAACAACAAATTTGAGGTGAAAATGTGTAAATTGCATGATTTTGAGTTAGTTATGTTTCTTTCAGTATAAAATGATACAAAATCATCATTTTCATAAATACTTAGCTCTAGTATTTCAAAAAAAGTAATCTACATTTTTGTATAAATAATCACTAACTAAATATGCATTCATGTTCCAAGATTCAGCATAATAAAATGAAGTTAATATTACATGAATGAAAATACTTTGTAAGTCTACTTTGTACCAGAAATGTGTGAAGCACAAAATGAATATATAAATTAACTGGTCACAAATGTATATAAAGGATTACAAATGTTAAATGTCCATATGTACAGTATATACAATTACATATTTTGTTCAGAGATAAATTCAGAAGATGAGCATTTTCGCTTGGCTTGACGTTTATACACATACTCGGGAACATCCCTTATGACAGTCCAGCAGTAATCTGCTAAAATAGTAGGGCTCCACTTTCCGGCATACCTCTTCTCAATTGTGGCAATATCTTGATGAAATCGCTCCCCATGTTCATCACTTACTGCACACAATCTTTGGGGAAGAAATCAAGATGGCTATGTAAGAAATGCATTTTCAATGACATGTTGCAACCAAGTTTTTCATAAGATGACAACATGTTATCTACAATTTCCTTATAATTTATTGCTCGGGTGTTCCCCAAAAACTGTAAACACACTGTCTTAAAACATTCCCATGCATGCTTCTCATCACCTTGTATGATTCCATCAAATGTATGGTCTCTGAAAGCTCTCGAAT
>JARYHS010015373.1:0-18410 GCA_031002005.1 Vandiemenella viatica
GTTCTCGAGATATACTGTCTCAAAAGAGTGGAGTTTCTGGTTGAAATTCAGAAGAAACGTGTCCCCAAAGTCAAATTTGGTGATAGATTCTTAAGTAACACGACGATACAAATCGAAAATAAAGAATAAAATTTTTTGATATCTCGCTTAGTTCGCGAGATATATTGTCTCAAAAGTGAGGTTGTTAGGTTATGAGGGGATTCAACGATAACCGTGGAGCCGCAATTTGATGACGAATTCTTATGTAACTCGATGAGGGAAACTGAAAGTAAATAATAATTTTTTTTGATATCTCGCTTAGTTATCGAGATATTGGACGTGGTTAGGTTGAAATGCAGCCTGGACCAGAAAAAAAAAACTATCGCCATATCCATATTTGATGATGAATTCGGACGTAACTTAATGAGCAGGTAATTCTTTTTCACTTGAATAACAAACTATTTATTTCTACAGTCCTTAAATTTTAGTTGATGTTCAAATAGGTTATATTTTCACATTGTATTTCAGTAATTGACAAGGAAGATTTCAAAATCTAGAAATATACTTGTAGAAATATTTACAAACAGAAACAAGTCATATCTGAAATCTAAAAAAAAAAGCATAACTCAATGTTTAGAGATTTAAAAAAAATAATACTTCATAAAACCTCATAGTTTCTGAGCTTACTTAGAAGATATTGTACTGGTAGTGGCCTATATAATTTTGCTAGAAAAATCAGTACATTCAAAAATCAGAAGCTAACAGCTAATAATAAATAAATTGTTTGTTCTCTTCTGGTATACACCGCATTTCAACCTTCCGACATTTCCATTAATATTGCCGCTACAAAACCAAACTATGTAGACACATCTAAACACAAGAAATGCATCGCGAACTACATTTCCGTCAACAAAGTTTATTTCATCACGTTTAGTAGTTCGCACAGCACAAATTATCACGATTAATTTCATCGTGCAATTTCAGTGTAAACTTACAACGTGAGTAATGCATGCAGAATACCATATTCACTGTGTCGCGATGTAACATGACCCGTTTAAATTAAATTTCCAACATTTGTCTACAATAAGGCTAGCTTTTCAGGTGCAAAATAGTAACATATGCTAATTGTCTACACTACACCAACAAAAATTTGAGAATAATATGATCCTATTGAGAGAAATGAATAAATTTATAGCGAATGGCACTAATGTTGCGGTTGCCTGTCAGTTACTTCAAGAACGATAATTACAATGTGACTTACTTATGAAACGCTATTCCAGGTTTTTTCCTATCTCGTCTGTTTGTGCAACCATATGCATCACAGCTTGGCATTATAGAAAACTTTAGAATATTAGAAAACGAAATATTCTCAGCAGCTGACACAGTGCAAACAGCCCAATGTTTTGGTACTCCTAGGATGTCCGCCGCGCAGGCACAGTTTTTTCACGAGGTTTCACGGATTTCGCGTTATCTCGTCTCCATATATTCCTTCCTCCATGATTAAAACATGGTTCCACGTGGGAATTTAGAAAGTAATGATCGTATGTGTGAGTCAATTTCACGGCTTGCCTTTAGAATATGTGCGAAATTTACAGACGATATATCTGGCTGTTCTTTCTTTTTGAGAGACAACGTGAGCAAATGTCATTTGATTCTGTATTTCATATGCGTTGGCTACTATCTCTTACTTTTCCTCTGTGCGCTGGTGGCGCTGCCTTATGGTGGCAGGTAGGAACTATACCCTGTGAAACCACAGCCTTCTAATCACATCTATTCTGCATGTGTACCAGCTGAAAAATATGAAGTTTTTGAACAAAGTAAAAAACATATGACTATAAATAAATACTTGAAAGGAATTGCTAAGGCGAGTACTTCAGATATCGAATCCGACCTCATCAGTTTTACATCAGAATCCGAAAGCCAAGTAACGGTCAATATTTAGATAGTGAAAATACGCACTCATCTATTCAAGGTGGCCAAATTGGCCAGCCCATTAAATCCTTACATGATCCGTCTGAGTAACCTCAAGATATGACTTCTCTGGCTGATAAAAGTATCAACACACATGGAATAAAAGAATCCAATGTTTCTGATGTAGCTACGAGGCCAAAAGTATTTCATGCGAGGAATATAGATCACATTATTTTGTATGGACCCTCACAAGCACATTTAAATAATTGTCCGAAAGACGAAAATGGGCGTCATTCCACTTTAGTTCATTACTCAAGAAAGCTTTCAAACGAAGAAACTATCAGACGTCGGTGGTTAGTTTATTCAGTATCAAAGGCTAATGTCTTTTGCTTTTGTTATAGACCACTACTGAAGGCTTCAAAAATTGGAAACCTTTAAGTGAAGCTTCCAAAATGCATGAAAATAGTCCTGTACATAAAAAAGCATTTATCCAATGGACTGATGATGAAATCAGGTTCAAAGCTGGTTCAACTATTGACAAGAAGAAAAGAGAGTAATTTATAAAGAAAGATTACGATGGAACCATGTGCTTCAAAGATAGCATGGAGGAAGGAAGATAGTGGAGGCGAAATAACTCTAAATCTGTGCAGCCTCATGTAAACACTCGTCTCGTACTACGCATGCGCGGTGGCCATTATTGAAACCCCAAATCATTGCGCTGTTTACTCTGTGTTTACTGTGAATAATACATTTTCTAACATTACAAAGTTTTTTTATGATGCCAGCATGTGTTGTATACGGTTGCATAACCAGATAAGATGGGATTTTTTTTTTTTTTTTGCTGTCGTCAGTCTTTAGACTGGTTTGATGCAATCCTCCATCCCTTCCTAAGATGGGATACCAACTTGAATAACGTTTAATAAGTTAAGTCACATTGTAATTATTGTTCTTAAAGTGTTCGATAGATAACTGAAAGAGTAGGCCCTATCGCTATAAATACGTAAAGGACGATGTCGTTCTCAAATATTTATTGGTGTAGTGTAGACAATCAGCATATGTTACTACTTTGCATATAAAAGGCTAGCCTTATTGTGAACAAGTGTTGGAAGTCTAAATTAAGCGAGTGAAGTTTACATCGCGATACAGTGAATATGGTATTCTGCATGCTTTAGTCCACTTCAGTTTACACTTGTAGCAAGACGTTATTACGTCTACTACAATTTAATAGTTAATATTTTATATTTTACATTTTTCTTAATTAATTTTTTAATATATATAATCAGATCTGTAAATTGATTTAACTCTTTAATCTCGGGGCCAGCCAAAGACTATATGTAGTGTAATGAATGCCAAGTTGCGAGGGTTGATTTCTGGCAAGGAGCGGACAGCTAAGACTCCGTATCCTGGGGCGGAAACGGTCCCGTTACCAAGCTCGCCACGCTGTCGCCTTCCAGGCCAGCGGACGTTGCCCTGACGCTGGGGGGGTTGCAATGGCGAAGGTCGGCGAGTTTTCTCCCGCCACGCCAAGTGACGCGTGAGCGAGAACCCACGTATCTGAATGCGCGAGGTGGAACACGTGATTTCAAGAAGCCCATTTCCTCCAATGAGAAGTGATATTCGGGTTTTTGATATGTTTCTTTCTGTCCACATGTGACTACGGAGAGGAAGAAGGGACTTTTGCTCCGACAGTGGAGAGGAACGGTCGCCCTTTTCTCCGACAGTGGAGAGGACGAGGACGGTTCGACAGAGCTGATGTCGTACTGGTAGTCGTCTTATAAGATCGCAGACTGGCGATCCTGGAGTGACGATAGACCGCCATGTCAAGCAGATAGGCTGTGACACAACTTGCAGAGCCGCTGTCAGCAAATTGGTAAAGTACTCCGCCAGGCATGACGAGTTCACGAGACTGTTGAATTCCGTAAGCGTCCTGAGATTACGAGACTTGCTCTTTTTTTCAAAACCCTGAGTTAGCTGGCAAAGATTTATGAAACGTGATAGTACGAATTTTATTGTGACTATTAAACTATTAAAGGCACCCGAGATTCCATGTTGTAAATATCTAATCTTACAATTGTTAACGTTGTTCATTTTAAATATCATTTGTTAATTTTGATATTTAAATTTGCAGTAGGTGATTCATGACTTATATTAAAAATAAATTCAAATACTGTTTGCTTGAAACAACGGCGCATTGTAACGTCTAGGCTTGTTGTTTGCTTGTTTGAGTGATGTTAACGGTAAATGTAAAGTGGCCTAGCGATGTAGAAGCCATAGAAATTAAATAAAAACAATCAATGTCAGATCTTTTAAGGCCTGACCGATGTTGGAAGATTCTTGCCAATCAAAGATTTTTAATTATGATAATTAATTTTTGATAAAAAATTAATAAAAATCCCCCCCTCTCAAATAGCCACCTGTTACAATTGGCGCACAACGCTGGGGCTCGATTAATTAATCAATCTGGGGAATTAATTAATTAATAAAAATGAAAGTTTTTTTTTTAAAAGTTTCAAAGAACTCAGTTCATGACCTACGGCATTTATTTTCTAGTATAGAAAGTAAAGTTAATTTTTTTTTTATTGTTTGTCAAAATTCAATGTGATGTGGTTTAATTCTTTTGCAAATCATAAAATTTTTAAATTTATTCTGTTTCATGATTGATCAGTGATTGCAAAGAAATGTTTTGCTCTTTTTCCTGACATGCAGTGTTCAATTTAAAGTCACATAATGTCGAGCCAGTAATGTTTTTGCATGTTAGCAATTAATAATTTATCTGCGCATGTTCTGTTCATGGGAGTTGGTTATGCATGATTCAGCGTTGCTTTCTGGAGTTGCATTTTTTTTTATTTTTTTTTCTTGAATGGGTTGTCACTCGATTTTGATGGGATTTGTGCCGATGATTTGGGTAAATTCAAAATTTTCTGGTTAAAATTACGTTTCGTGGTGTTCATAAGTTTCCGTCGCGTAATAAATAATATTTGGCCGTGAATAGAATTTCCTTTTGTACTGTAATCCTATGGTTTTGAGGTCCAGACGTAATCTTAAAATCAAAATGGAGCGTTTCGTTTGTCTGCTTCTTGCAGTTTTATTTATTTCCGGTGTTCCAGACGAAATCCCAGTTAGGCCATATCGCATTTTGGTAGTTTGTTTTACTGCTCTAGTCGGTTATATTTATAAAAAGGGATTTAGTTTAAGTGTTGATTGCACTGCATCTCACTTTGTGGTAAAATTAAGTCATGGGCCAAATAGTTTGAAATCAGCAGAGAACAGAACAGAAACCAAACAAGTAAATGAAACCAGTGGTAATTGTAGAACCGTGGCAAATGACATAGGGGAATATTTCGAAATACAAAATGATAGCACAACGACGCTATCGAGTCAGTCAGGCAAAACAGACACAAGCACTCCGGAAGGTGACATTAAACACTATAAACATGCACAAAACGTTGCGAGGGAACATATATTACAGGAGTCAGCGCTTTTAGTGTTACAAAAGATGCTAACACAACAAACGGAACAAATTCAGTCTAAGATTTGTACAAAACAAGCTAAAATGCAGGAACAAATTTCACAGATTAATGAGAAGTTTAGTACATTTAGCCGCCAATTAGAAACCAAATTCACAAATTTTTGTACAGAAACTAACAAGAAACTTGAAGATTTTCGAACAAACATGCGAAAGGAGATTTCGGTGATTCAGAATACATCAAATAAACTGGTTACGAGATGTGACGAGCTTGAAGATGTTCAGGCAAAACACAAGACATGTATTTTAAGTACTGAACGGGTAATTTTAGAGTTGGGAAATAATATTTGTCAAATACTCCCTACAGTCAGTGAAAGGATGGGAGAAGTTGATAAAGCAGTTATATTAATGCAAGAGAAATACAAAGAACTTTGTCAAATGCAGAAAACCTTTCAGGCTGACGTTGTTTCAAAATGTGAGGCAACAGAAGCGATAGTTAGAAACAGTGTAAATGAGCGAACATTACCCATTATTCCTGAAGCCAGAACGTACGCGCAAGAGGAATTGGTACTCCCAAAATTTGAAGTGCGAAAGGGAATTAACCCAAAGGAATTTATAAATGGTTTGGAAAATTATTTTTATCTCAAAGGCACACCGGAAGGCCTAAAGACTCGTGTAGCACTTTTATGTCTTGGTCCTGAGGAGAAGCTTTGGTTTAAATCTTTTTGTAAAGTTGATTTTGCATACCCAGAATTCAAGAATACATTTTTAAGTACATTCTGGTCAACGACTGAACAAAGACAAGCTCGAATTCGGATATGCCAGGGCACATTTGATGCGACTAAATGCCAGTCAATGTTTTCGTATGCATCGAGGCTGTCGGTTCTGTCGGGATTTTTGGACCAACCTATGACAGACCCGGAATTAAATGCCGCCCTCATTGAGCATTTCCCAGTAGAAATTCAACTCAAACTGAGCCATTCCATGATTACCACTCAAAGGCAGTTTTTGGAAACCTTAAGATACTTAGATCAGATTGGTGTAAATCAGGACTGTCTTTTAGAGACTGATCAAACAAATCACCGCGGACATTTGCACCACAAACAGGGTCAAAACAAACGATTTTATTCGAGCAACAAGAATCACCATCGATTCGAAAATAAACAGGCGCGTGTACAGAATAATGCTGTGAGTCAGGACACGCACCAAGAAACTGTACACTCTTCGTCAAGCCCGCATAAAAATTGGAAATGGCAATTTGTTTGAGGTGTGGAATGTAAATATAGAGTTAAGTAAAATTTATTTAATAAGGAAATAAATTGCTAATCAAGAAATCATGTCATGTAAACACTGTGGATAAGTTTGAAAATGTTAAACGCGAATACCTTGAATGTGTTGACGTGTTTGTAACAACACCGTCAGGCATTCCGAGACCGCTAATCCGGTAAGGCCATTGCTGAAAGGGTCAGGCCACCACAGGTAGAGACGGCTAACACAGCGAGAGGCTTCCGCTAACGAGCAGAGGCTGGTATGTGAAATTGTCAGCGGCTCACAAAACAAGCATATGATTTGATGTTACAACTGCTCTCATAAAAATTTAGAGGCATAAAGGTAACATGGTGATTTGTATAAATCCTGGGGCTGTAAAGAAAGAAGAAAACAAATACAGTTTAATAGAAGGATAATGTGCTATATTTGTGCGCGGTTAAAACTAAATCCTAGGCCTAGGTGAAATGAAAAGTTAGGTGAAAGTAAAACCTAGCTAAATGTAGAAGTGAAAGTCATATACCACACAATAGATGGGGAAATAATAAATGACTTAGGCAAATATCGTAGCACAGATTAAAATGAATTAAGAAACATATGTTTGTGGTAAATTCGTCAGCAAAAAAAAAAAAAAAAAAAAAAAAAGGGTCACCATAATAGGAAAGCGTTGAGAAGAATTGTATAAAAAAAAAAGGGAAGTCTTAACACGAAAGTCATGCGACCAAAATGATAATAGTACGCAAGTACGATCAAAGTTCCTTGGTGGATAGCGAGTTTAACGAGTAGTTGCTTACAGACATATGATTGCTGTAAGTCAGCTCCCAATGATAATGATAACAAAAAAATTGTCAAGGTAATCCCGAGTCGCCAGTAAGACTCGGTAAGAAGATATCTTAATGACAAAATTTAGAAATGATTGCATACGCTATTCATTCGCTGATTTAAGAGAAAAGGTAAATACCCGAACTGAGCCCTCGCAGCACCTATAATGCACGGAGCCTCAAACCCTACCATTCTGCATAAGTCTGTTAGGATTAAAAAAAAAAAAAATCTTTTTTTTTTTTTTTTGTAAATACGAATTATTGAATTAGGGAAGTAGGATTTATTTTGTAAGAAGCCTTGTGGAGAGCAAGTATTGACATTAGTCTAAGTATAACGACCGCTAAACAGTTACCACAGCTGAGTGCCGGCGACTAAGTTTCTGAGTAGATTCTTATCTGAACTCAGGTAGAAGGGAGCCCGCCGCAAGAACAGATGAGAGTGAAAGTGTTCAAATGTCCGGTCTCACTGGATTATAACGGCGTAACGTGGACGAGAAATATTTGTCTGACAACATCAGAAGCAAGAAGGATTAAAATTTTGTTTTAAAATGATGTGGCGTCGGAAAAATGAAGAGTGAAAGAGATATATTCCTCAACGTGCAGTCTCGGATTGCTGTTGGTTTGCGAAAGGGAGGCGGATATTTAATTTGTCGCTGTCACTATCATAATAGGTCAGGACACAAGTTAGATGTATGATTGCACCATTTCGGCAATGGGAGATAAAATTTTCCTATAAGGTTCCCACCGATGGGCTTCTACATCACCAGAATTACCGTCACAAAACCTTTCAAATTGCAGCTAAACGGCTTACAAACGGGGATATGTATAGAAATCACTTACTGACGCTTTGCATTGTGTAGAATTGACGCATACGGCAAGAGACACGTATTCCAAGTTCACCATTGTATGGGATGGCATATGGGCCGAGTACAGAATCAATAAGAAATATTTCAAGTGAGATAATTAGCACGCCATTTACAAAAGTTAACGGCGGTTGCTTTATTTTTTTCTTTTCCTCTCTTTTTCTTTCATCCTGTATATTGTATGTGGAGTCGTTGATGAGCTCCTATTAGCGCATTCCCAAATATAAAAAAGGGTACGATCTATTCAGAAAATGTAACTGGTTACTCTAATATACGCGGTAGTTTTTGTTCAAGTTCTTGTAGCTTTACAATCGGTGACGCGGTAAATTTGCCCCATGCGTGAGCTGGAAATGAGAGTGTATATAATTGTTTAATTCATGTATGTACTTATCTATTGTATTTGTCATTGTAAACATCACTCTATGTTGTATTTTTTTTTATTAACATTAGGTTCTATTATTTGTAAATTACTATAAGGAAGTGGGCAAGAAATCACCCATTATTGTAATAGTCGAAAGGTCATGAACGTGAATTCGCAGTTCAGCTTGGCAAGAGCCACGGTATTGTCCTGTTTGAGTGGCTTAAAATAAAATTATTTTCATAATTTTATTTTCCGTACCACGTCGCATAATTATAGCAAGACGTTATTACGTCTACTACAATTTTAATAGTTAATATTTTTATATTTTACATTTTTCTTAATTAATTTTTATATATATAATCAGATCTGTAAATTGATTTAACTCTTTAATCTCGGGGCCAGCCAAAGACTATATGTAGTGTAATGAATGCCAAGTTGCGAGGGTTGATTTCTGGCAAGGAGCGGACAGCTAAGACTCCGTATCCTGGGGCGGAAACGGTCCCGTTACCAAGCTCGCCACGCTGTCGCCTTCCAGGCCAGCGGACGTTGCCCTGACGCTGGGGGGTTGCAATGGCGAAGGTCGGCGAGTTTTCTCCCGCCACGCCAAGTGACGCGTGAGCGAGAACCCACGTATCTGAATGCGCGAGGTGGAACACGTGATTTCAAGAAGCCCATTTCCTCCAATGAGAAGTGATATTCGGGTTTTTTGATATGTTTCTTTCTGTCCACATGTGACTACGGAGAGGAAGAAGGGACTTTTGCTCCGACAGTGGAGAGGAACGGTCGCCCTTTTCTCCGACAGTGGAGAGGACGAGGACGGTTCGACAGAGCTGATGTCGTACTGGTAGTCGTCTTATAAGATCGCAGACTGGCGATCCTGGAGTGACGATAGACCGCCATGTCACGCAGATAGGCTGTAGCACAACTTGCAGAGTCGCTGTCAGCAAATTGGTAAAGTACTCCGCCAGGCATGACGAGTTCACGAGACTGTTGAATTCCGTAAGCGTCCTGAGATTACGAGACTTGCTCTTTTTTTTCAAAACCCTGAGTTAGCTGGCAAAGATTTATGAAACGTGATAGTACGAATTTTATTGTGACTATTAAACTATTAAAGGCACCCGAGATTCCATGTTGTAAATATCTAATCTTACAATTGTTAACGTTGTTCATTTTAAATATCATTTGTTAATTTTGATATTTAAATTTGCAGTAGGTGATTCATGACTTATATTAAAAATAAATTCAAATACTGTTTGCTTGAAACAACGGCGCATTGTAACGTCTAGGCTTGTTGTTTGCTTGTTTGAGTGATGTTAACGGTAAATGTAAAGTGGCCTAGCGATGTAGAAGCCATAGAAATTAAATAAAAAACAATCAATGTCAGATCTTTTAAGGCCTGACCGTTGTTGGAAGATTCTTGCCAATCAAAGATTTTTAATTATGATAATTAATTTTTGATAGTAAAAATTAATAAAATCCCCCCCTCTCAAAAGCCACCTGTTACAATTTGTAAAGATTACAATTTTGGGTGCTCAGAAAGGGGGAGGGGGGAATTAATATTAATTCTGAAATAATTCCTGAAAAATGAAAATACATATATAATCATATATATTATTTCTATAAGGTATTTTTTGTCACAAGCCTATATCTTCCTTCATACTTAACCGAAATCAATGAATGAGGTATCATTTTAAAGCTTATGGTCTCCACTTTGGTTAAATCGTATTTTAAGCAAGAAAGTTTTCGGAATTCGACCCTTAAAGGGCAAAAATGTAAATTTTTCTAAAATGCTGTTTTCTGTGTTACGAGTCAGTTATCTCCCTGGATACCTATCTGAAACCGTTTTATGAAGCATCGTTTTAAAGATTAAGATCTCCGCTTTACTGACGTCATATATTAAGCCAGAAATTTTTCGGAATTCGACCCTTAAAGGGCAAAAGTATCAATATTTTTGCAATGCGTTTTTGTGTCACGAGCGATTTATCTCCCTTAATATCTAACCGATATAGATAAATGAGGTATCATATTAAAGAATAAGGTCTCCGCCATGGTAACATTATATTTTTAGACAGGAATTTTTCGTAATTCGACCCTTATAGGGCAAAAATGTCACTTTTTCTAAAATGCGTTTTTTGTATCTCGAGACATTTATCTCCCTGGATATCTAACCAAAATCGATAAATGAGGTAGGATTATGAGGAGTAATGTCTCAACTTTGTGACATCATATTTTAAGAAAGAATGTATTTAGAATTCAACCCTTAAAGGGAAAAAGTATAAATTTTTCTATAACGCATTTTTGTGTCACAAGCGATTTATCTCCCTTAATATCTAACCAATATTGATAAATGAGGTATCATATTAAATAATAAGGTCTCCGCCATGGTAACATTATATTTTAAGAAACAAATTTTTCGTAATTCGACCCTTATAGGGCAAAAAAGTCACTTTTTCTAAAATGCGTGTTTTTTATCTCGAGCCATTTATCTCCCTCGATATCTAACCAAAATCGATAAATGAGGTAGGAATATGAGGAGTAATGTCTCAGCTTTGTGAAATCATATTTTCAGAAATAATTGTTTTGGAATTCAACCATTAAAGGGAAAAAGTATAAATTTTCCTATAACGCATTTTTGTGTCACGAGCGATTTATCTCCGTTAATATCTAACCGATATAGGTAAATGAGGTATCATATTAAATAATAAGGTCTCCGCCATGGTAACATTATATTTTAAGAAAGTAATTTTTCGTAATTCGACCCTTATAGGGCAAAAAAGTCACTTTTTCTAAAATTCGTGTTTTTTATCTCGAGCCATTTATCTCCCTCGATATCTAACCAAAATCGATAAATGAGGTAGGAATATGAGGAGTAATGTCTCAGCTTTGTGAAATCATATTTTCAGAAATAATTGTTTTGGAATTCAACCATTAAAGGGAAAAAGTATAAATTTTCCTATAACGCATTTTTGTGTCACGAGCGATTTATCTCCCTTAATATCTAACCGATATAGGTAAATGAGGTATCATATTAAATAATAAGGTCTCCGCCATGGTAACATTATATTTTAAGAAAGGAATTTTTCGTAATTCGACCCTTATAGGGCAAAAATGTCACTTTTTCTAAAATGCGGGTTTTTTGTCTCGAGCCATTTATCTCCCTCGATATCTAACCAAAATCGATAAATGAGGTAGGAATATGAGGAGTAATGTCTCAGTTTTGTGATATCATATTTTAAGAAATAATTGTTTTGGAATTCAACCATTAAAGGGAAAAAGTATAAATTTTTCTATAACGCATTTTTGTGTCACGAGCGATTTATCTCCCTTATTATCTAACCGATATAGATAAATGAGGTATCATATTAAATAATAAGGGCTCCGCCATGGTAACATTATATTTTAAGAAAGGAGTTTTTCGTAATTCGACCCTTAAAGGGCAAAAATGTTAATTTTTCTAAAATTCATTTTTTGTGTCTTAAGCAATTTATCTCATTGGATATCTAACCAAAATCGAAAAATCAAGTAAGATTGTGAGGAGTAATGTCTCAGATTTGGTGACATCATATTTTAAGAAAGAATGTTTTTGGAATTCAACCCTTAAATGGAAAAAGTATAAATGCTTCTATAACGCATTTTTGTGTCACGTGCCATTTATCTCACTTGATATCCAACCGATATAGATAAATGCGGTATCATACTAAAGATTAAGGTCTCCGCCGTGGTAACATTATAATTTAAGATATGAATTTTTCGTAATTCGACCCTTAAAGGGCAAAAATGACAATTTTACTAAAATCTGTTTTTTGTGACTCTAGCCATTTATCTCCCTGTATATACAACCAAAATCGATAAATGAAGTAGGAGTATGAAGAGTAATGACTCAGCTTTAGTGACATCATATTCAACCTCACTTTTCACCGATTTTTTTTTTCGCGAAATTTTCGCATGGGTCGTCTAGTAATGATGTTAAAAGGGGATCTAATAGGTTACTAACTAGAACCATGAATTTCAGACACAAAATAAAACCTCATTTATTGAGTCTTATGGCCTTACAAGGTCGGGTAGTAATTAACGTTACGTTAAACACAATTAGATCAGAAAAAACAAGCAATACCCGACGTTTACAATTCGCCGGAGTAAGCAAACAAAACTGAATGAAATATCTCAAACAAGTAATAAAAACAGCAAAGTTAACATTGAAATAACATGGCAACACAGGCCATCAAATTGAAGCTAACATTTTACTGTACAAAGGAAAATCCCAGGGGGCGCCGTATAAAGTGAATGAAAAGCATCAAAATTGAATTAACAAACAGCAAGATGCTTAAGAAAAAATTGAATCGAAATATAAATTCAGCTAGCTCAGAATTTAAGTGGCGGGAGCAGAGTCTTAACCCAGGCGTCGCTTAAGGGCACATAAGTCTGTTAAAATCCATTGAATAGTGACCGTCGTTTCTGGTACATTACCATAGAATCATCGCCGTGATGGTGAGCGACAAACACAATGCCACTGCAGCAATGGAAGCTAAATAAGCGGCTACGCCCGCGTTATTAGCATAACTTCCAAATAATGGCAAGCATGCCACTCGACATCTCGCTTTCCCAAAGCAAGAAATGATCAACCACATTGATCATCAGAGAGCGTGCCGGGCTGACACGTCTATTCACCAGCTCGTCTTGGACCCAAGTCACGTCCGTTCATCAGCTCGTCTTGGACAGAAGTGATGTCTAAAAATGGCTCCTTCTTCTTCCTCGGCTAGTTGCTCGCCACATGTAAAAGAACTCCACGGAATTAGTATTGTAGACCCCAATAAATGTTCAGGATTGGCTATCTACACATTTCCGTCGTCACGTGTTTAATATCATGCGTCGCATTCGCCGTCTCCTTCGCGCGTTTCCTACGTGGCCTTCGGGGTAGTAGCGGGGTAGGGGGTAGGTCACCGCCCGATTTCGAACGGGACTCAAGCCGGGCTGTCCCGGCGCCATCGAGTCGCCTCGCCTGCTCCATTGTTCCTCTCTCAACCGCCGAAATGGCAGTTTCTAGCCTTCGATATTCAGCCCTTCTGAGCCATGCGTTCACAGAAAAATTGATTTACAATAAATATACCTTTGGCCGCCCTGGTTTTTAAACATACATTTAACCATCCAGACAACCCTCATTATTTACAATTAATTACACGTTGCAAGACTAAATAATTAATAAATTTGAATATATAAAAAAAGAATTATGAATATAATTGATAATAATTTTTAATTATATTCATTGTGGGTGACGCTGTCACACCACAACTGAAAGTGTACGATGAAATTAATTTGATTACTTGTGCTGTGCGAACTGCGAAACGTTATGTAGCAAACGTTGTTGTTACCCGAAATGTAGTTCGCGATGCATTTCATGTGTTTATGTGTGTCTACATAGTTTGATTTTGTAGCAGCAATGTTACTGGGTTGATTGAAACGCAACATGTACTAGAAGGGACAAATAATTTATTTATTGTTAGTTGTTTGTAATTTCATGAGCATCATGTTAGTGACACAACATGACAGGTATCGCAATGTAAACAACTCCCATTTAAGTTTCTGATTTTTGGAGACAGCATATCTCGAGAACTAAGCGAGATATCGAAACTTTTTATTCCTTACTTTCGATTTACCTCATCGTGTTACATAAGAATCTATCATCAAATTTAGCCTCGGGGAAATTTTTCTTCTGAATTTCAAACCAAAACACCTCAGATTTTTTTAGACAGTATATCTCGAGAACTAAGCTGGATTTCAAAAAAATTTATTCTTCATTTTTACAATTAACTTATCGTAAAGTAGCGTCAACGTCCATACGGCTAGGCGCTCCCCTCTCTCCACGCTCTATCTCAAGAAGGGTTAAATCTATCAAGTATTGTCTATAAAGAATTTTGTAGAGAATTTTATGCTATACAACTTTTCTAATAACTCAACATAACATTTAGAATAAAGGAAGCGAGATATTTGCAAAAAACAGTTTTTTGCAACCATTGACCTTGAATATCTTAACTAGCGTACACGAGATTTTGTGAGACTTTCGAGACAACTTATGAAATGTCAAAACAAAGGTTTATGCAAATTTTCAGCTTGGTATTTTCATTCCGACATTTAACCCTTATTTCACTGGACTACTTGTATTTGTCTGAAAACAACATGGCATTCAGAGGGTCATCCGATAAATTATTTACACCAAACAACGGATGATTCTTATGGCCTTGTACATTTATTGACAACGTTTAACTCCGTCATGGAAGAGCAGGTCAGATTAAATTAATTAAAAAAAAATTAAATTAAATTGCAATGGAGAGCACGCTCCGGTGGCAATTTCCCTAAACACCCATCTTCCCCCTTTTATGCACCCACCTACATTTGCCCTTTACATATTTTAACCATAAATTCTTTCAACGTGTTTGGCAAATTATTCATCATCTCTCTCGGTAACCCATTCCAATCCCTAACATCCTTAGTGAACGGTGATTTGAATGACCATTGTCGCGGCAAAAATATACAAAATGAATTTAAAGAACTCATGGCATCAAAAGTTATATCTACAATAGTATCCCGCATATGAATGTATGGTGCTTTGGTTTCCTTGGTCGATGTTACCATTCAAAGCGATGCTGCGGCGTCACACGAAGCGACCATACTGGCAGGAGGAATAAAAGATTTTAGTTGTATTGTTTCTCTTATAATATGGTATTTCAAATTAACATTGTGAGCAAAGTAACTTTGCCGAATTTACCGAAATGCTTGATAAATGTTGTTTTTACTTGAAAACATATAGACAAACAAGTATCGAACAAGCTATTATAACAACTGATTTAGCATCTGAACTTGATACCATGGGCGCCCATATTATACTTTGTAGGGGGTGGGGGGCAAGACCTGATCGATTGGGGTATTTTTAATATCATACCTATACTGAAATTTGTTTTGCTGATTCCCCCCCTCCATCCCCCCACCCCGCGAAAAAAAATGAAATGAAAAAAATTATCGCTTACTAAATTTTCGCTGTTCATGCGGTAAAACTTCAGCATATGCCATGACGTTTTAACTTATTACTTTTTAACTATGGACACACTGCAGAGAGTATCTACACATATTACTGAATGCTTCAACAAAATTACATCCCCCCGCGACACATAGTGCACGAATTAGGACGTGATAGATAGATATACGCTTCAAAAACTACCTTCTGTTTACATTGGAATGCAGTAAACACAACATCATGTCTGACGTTTTAATTTATCACTTTTTTGCCACTAAAAGATATTCAAAACTTATTTTACATATGGCATATGTCAATGTATACGTGCATGCACCTGCACAAATATATCGCTGTACAGTAAATAGTTGAGGATAGATGATGTCATAAATAATGATATGCGCCAAAGACGTGTTTTTCTTAATTACTCCTTACATATTCATCCAGTGTTTCATTATGAGAGCACTTCCAACAAACTTTAAGCACAATTTCAGTAATTTTTCAAACATTTTCTCACTTATCGTCAAGAATAACTGAATTAGAGAGCGCCGCGCTACCCTATGTCTCTCTCTCTCTGAATAGGGTAGGCAATTTAGTTACAGCCTATACAAGAAACCTAATTTAAAACACCATGACTGCGCCTCATGTGAAGTATTGCTCAAAAGTGCTCCTTTATGCCAACCAGGAGCAAATTGAGAAGTTACAGAACAGGGCAATGCGAACTATATTGCATTGCGATATATATACACCAACGTAACGTTTTAAATTATTTTTCTATTGACGAGCGAAGAAAGCGAAATATTTTAATATTTATTTTTAAAATGGTACGCGGAATAATAACTCCAGAAATGTGTAATCGGGTGGAATACGTAGGAAATCGGACAGGGAGAGTTACACAACAGAGCAATCATATTGTTCTGCCGTTTAAAACGCACCTTGTACAAAACAAAAATTTTTGTACAAATTTTACTAGTTGAGAAAGCTAAATAAAATGCTTTCTCTCTCCCTTTTGTTTCTACTATTTTTGTTGAATGGGGAGACCACGCGGCCGACCTCGGCCGCGGCTTTATACTGGCCTTTTGTAACAAAGCAATAACACGTTAAATACTATACTGAAACCATTTAATATTTAGCAAACACAAATGCAGAAGCAACTTTAATACAGAATGCAAACTCAAAATACACGATTTTACACTAGTAGTGATATAAAAAGAAAACTGAAAAAAAAATTATACATTGGTTGGTTTATAGATTTAACACTAATATTTACGTGAAAAAGCAAACTGTAAATTTATTTTCTTCTTGCCGAACAAGTCAATCACTTTGTCCTGGAAACCAGGGTTTTCCGCTCTTTTCCTGTGAACACTATAAGAAGGCACAAGCTGGACAGACGGTCCACGCCAGTAGTACTTCTCAGCCACGTCTTCACTCTACGCAGTGTGCTGAAAGAACGTTCTATGGTGCAAGTTGTGGGGGGTATGGTCTGGTAGAATACAAGCAATCTCCTTACAGCTGGGTAAAACATAGTTTCTGCAAGTATATCATTGAGCTTTGTTTTTTCCCACTCCTTATTTGTCCAAACGTCATACCATAATCTGGCTTCTGCTTCCAAGTTGTCTATTTGGTAAAACCTTTGAAAACTTTTTATATCTCTCATGAAATCATCTTTCTTCTCCTTTTTCATTATATTTGGCTGAAGAATCCCACCTTTGAATAGTATGTCTTTGTCTTTTTCAAATCTTGTGATAAGTGACGTGATTATGGAATCCATGTACGGATTGTAAATTGCCACCTTGAAATAGTCTTGGGATGATGAGTAATGGACATTCACATTGTATCTGAGGGTCTGCCTTCCAGTCAATCTTGGGATTTTTACATCTATATCAAGTTCCTTACAATCTTCTTTCACTGCCTCGAAAATGTTTCTGAATTCGTCATCACTTTCTCTCTGCTTTTGAAAATTGGCTATCAAGTCGGTGTTGACGAATCTGTAAACTGAGTGGAGATCCATATCAGTACTCTGGAGTTTGTTCACTATGGGTTCCAGATATGAAGAATACCTCGATATAATGTGTAGACAAACGATAAATGTAGTTGATGATGTTGCACAATCAAGTTGGCTGGCACGTGATCGAGTGTCTTGATTGTATTCACTGTTATATGCCAGGTGATTCAGACTATCCTTTATTACCAAGAAGTTTTCTTTGAATATCCTGATTGATTTATATTTATGGGACCATCTAGTTTCACAAAACAGTGGAATGTTAGGTATTGTTTTCCTACGCAATAGACTTTCTCTATAGAACCTAATAACTTCTTTTATCGTTCCGATTGTGTTAGGAATTTCCTGGAGACTGTTAAGATCATTGACAACTAAGTTCAGTCTGTGCTATGCACAATGAAAGTAGACAGCTGAAGGAGACTTCTCTCTGATCCTGGCCTGCACTCCAGTTTCATGGCCTGCCATTGTCGAACAGCCATCAAAGCCAAGGCCAATCAGCTTATTCATATTAAGCCCTAATTTTTAACAAAATTTAAAATAGATGAAGAAATTCCTTCAGCATCCAATGTAATAAGCTCCGTAAACCCTAAAAAATCTGTCTTTTACTGTAAAGTTATCTTTCTCGTCTACAAATCGTACTCCCACAGACAGTTTCTCTTTTCCACTAATGTCAGCCTGCCAGTAATGAAAACGCTGATGATCTGTTTACCTCATCAATAATCTCGTTTTGTATCA
>JARYHS010015376.1:0-24999 GCA_031002005.1 Vandiemenella viatica
TAACTGATTCCTGCTCATCAAGCCGCGTCACTAGCTTCAGCATTTGTTTTATGAGACGCTAAGTTCAAATTGCCGTTTCAATCTGAACCCTCCCAGTGGGTATAATACTCTCATTAAATAAAAAGTTGTCCAGAAGTTCCAAGAGTTTTAAACTGGTGGAAAAGTAATCAGGCCCCACTGAACTCCACTAAACATTACTTCGGTCGACTGTTACTGGGAGGGGTTTAATATCCACCACTCTGAGATCGTCATCAGTATTTGGAACGCCAGCCATTAATCGGCGTGTTCTAAACTGCAAGGTCCTAAGAAATGCTGATTCTCATGCACTTAACAAATCTTCTAATACGTTTTTATAGAAGTGTAGAGGTTTTGCTGTTACAGCGACCAAACGTTACAGAGAGTTTCTTTCAAATAGTTCCTGCATGTGAACAGTTAAATTTGGGGCTGGCGTTGGCTAGCCACAATTCAAATTAACACGTTTTCTTTAAAATCACTCCTCCTACAGAAATATTTCCGAATCTCTTGTCTCGGTATTATGGACAGCAAAATGACGATATGACAAAGCAGATTTTCTTTTGGAGTGAAAAAAAAATATGCTGAAGCTACGGAAAGAGAATACATAGATTTAAGAACAAATGACTTAACGTTGTTAACCTATAATTCTCCTGCAAAAAGAAGAAATTAGACAGAAGATCGCCGAACACACAAACAGAAACATAAAAATAAATAAACTCTTCTTGGCATTCCAGTCTCGCAAAAGTGTCACAATTGTGGGACGTTTCGAAGGTGTCTATCTCAGCTCTCATTTTCAACAAATGTCAATGATTAACTGTTTAACAAACAGTTATAAATAGTTAATCATTGACATTTGGTTGAAAATGAGGGTTGAAATACACGCCATCGAAGCGTCACACAATTGTGACATTTTTACTCGACTGGAGGCCCGAGAACAGTTTATTTATATACAACGCCGTGAAAAACTTCGATCTTACAGAAACATAAAAGTAATATAAAAATAATAGCTGATAGAAAATAATTAATTGTGATAGGAAGAACAGACTTTTTGCAACTACAGCGTTGTTAAAGTACCATTAAACCGATTTAATGTAGTTCAAAATATCAAAAAATTTCTGCGTAGACGTGCTAATAGTTTTTATTAGTTTTGATTATTTTTTGCTCTTGGCTTCACTCATCGTCGACATCGAAGTCATTCGAAGCAGTATACGACTGGAGGCAAGGAATGGGAAGGAATTCGGCCATGGTTTTTTGAAGTTACCATCTTGACGTTCACCTGTAGTGATTTTCGGAATCCACGGATAACCCAAATCTGGATGACCGGATGGGGATTAGAACCGCTTCCTTAATTTTTTGGCATTTGGCTTGTATTAGGCCAAACAGTATGAGTTCATTTCATCCAGTGTTTTCAGTTTCCTCATTGTTTATATTATTTTCTCAAGTAATTATAGACACACCACAACACGAACACGACAATCACACTCGCATACAACACTCGGCCGGACTCGAACCGGCGACCTCGGCACGTGGAGCCAGTACTATAGCCCCTACGCTACCGAGAGCGTTACTGCTCACCCACCTCGCTCCCTGATAAATTCTCATAAATTACAATTCGAGACAGTTGAGGGATAAGTAACTAACACATTCAACCCTACAAAAGGATAACACTCTAAAACATATCCCGGACATCAAGTAGTGACTTTTTTATGCGATCACGTCTAGGGCCTAGAACCAAGCAGAAGCCGTTTTGATAGCATAATGTTTACTGTTGTGAATGTACGGAGTAGCACAAATATAAAAAAGAAACCGAAAGAAAGTGGGAATCCTCACCAACAGCGTAGTAAAAGGCCATAATTCAGTCTGAGAAAAATAAACGGGTCCGTCCTTTGTCGATATTTGCTCTCATGGTCCTCAATGAACACAACTGATTGTTGAAACGATAACATATCATAAAATGTTAATTCAATATTAAATTTTATTTACATGGACTAAAAGTAATAAGTTGTTAAAATAGAAAGAAGTTTCAGTGTGGAAGTATTCAGCAATAATAAACTCTTAAAGCTGTATAATAGTGATTTGTCCAGGGTGTTATTTCTTCGGTTCCATAACTCAGGCAATGATGAACAAATTTTTCCGAACATACCACGAAGAAACATTGTTTCTCGAAAACTTTTTATGGGAACGTTTCTGTAACTGGCAGCAAAGTTCTTTGCGAAACTTTAACTGAACTTGAGAGCAGAGGAATCGATTGGCATCGCGGCGACATCCTAAGCCCTCGCCCTTTAACTCCTGGCGTAATGATTGCGAGAGCACGTTATTCGCAAGCTGATATACTGAGATGCGACAAAAGATGGAGTGTTGCATTTTTTATCACTTCAGATTGCTCACGTATCGAAATATAATTCGTATTTGGTTGAACAGTCTTAATCCAGGCATACTTTTTGTCTTTTCTGTATCCTGCGGGATAACTCACCGCTGAAGGAAACGCATTACGTTAGCTGAAATTTGAAGTCCTCAGATTCCGTCAGTCAAGGGCTGTGAAGTCGGTGAAGCGAGATATTGGAAATCTGAGAAAGCTATCCGGTTGTAAGGGACCTATTTACACGCTTTGGTGCTGTCAGCCTCTAGTAATTACAATTCGCCAAGCAGCAGTGTCAATCACGCTTTAGTGTCGGGATGTTACTATTCTGCACGTTGCATTTTAAAATATTTTAACTGAAATGCGAGAATTAATTTATTTTAGAATACTTCAGTTAATGATAAGACAGTCATAGAACGGTGTGGTAGATGAGTCGTTAAGTCATTATTATTATTATTATTATTATTATTATTATTATTATTATTATTATTATTATTATTATTAAGTTCACAGCTTTGGTCCCGGGTTCAAATCCCAGTGGGTGCAGGAATTTTTATGAGTTGTGTTTGATCATATGAGCTACGACAGGTCATTCCGTGGTTCGGATTTAACGTTAAACTGTAGATCCCAGAGGAAAGGAACTGGCCGTCCTATCTCTGACGCAATAGCTTGGTATATCTCCTTCTGAAGATCCAAGCTATCTTCAAGTCCCGGAATAGGTTACGTTATTAATGCAAGAATTGTTAACAGAACTCGATTAGACATGACGAAAGAAGAAGAGAGTAATTTACGTTACTTGTAGATATTGCTGTAGCGAAACTAAGCAGGACTAAGTAATATACCTGAAACAACTATTCTTGGAAAACATACATTTTGAAATATACACTATCCGTCAAAAAGTAATTGGACACCTGTCCACAATATTTACTCGGTGTTTGTCACCCAGTTAGAATCTCGTATTGAGCGTGGTGGTGTAACGGATAGCGTTCTGGCCTCGCATTCGGGAGGACGGCGGTTCGAATCCCCGTCCGGGCATCCAGATTTGGGTTTTCCATGGTTTCCCAAATCACTCCAGGCAAATGCCGGGATGCTTCCTTAAAAAGGCCATTGCCGAATTCCTTCCCATTCCTTGCCCCCATCCTTTCCCGTCTCTAAAGACCTATCTGTTGAGAGACGTAAAGCAGTTAAAAAAAAAAAAAGAATCTCGTAGAACCAGCTCTTGCGCCTATTACAGCAGCCAAGCTGTCTGCGAGTGCTTGTACTTTGCAAGACTTCCAATGGGATTCGTTATCATTTCTCTTCAAACAATTCCATGAGCTGAGCTATGGATTTTAGCCGCTCCTGAAGAGTCGTCACCCCTGGGTCCAATTCGTCCCACAGATGTTCTGTAATGTTGAGTTTAGGGCTCTGGGAGGGCCAGACCAATCGACGAGTATTGTCTGCATATCACTACGTAGAAGCCCTTGAAACATGGCACCTGGCATTGTCATCTTAGAAGTAACACAGGTCCGTGCCGTAAATATTGGGAACATTTCAACATCCAGAATGATACAATGCTTCATGCTACCATGGACAAACACCAGCGGTCCTATGCCAAAGTTCGATAAACAGTGCCAAATCCACACTCCACCGCCACCGCCACCAAATTTCTTAGTTCCCAGTATACACACGGACAGAAGCCGTGGTAGATGCCAAACTCATTCACATCCATCTCACCGGAATGATGTAAATCTCGTCTGATCACTCACAGTACCGACTGTCCAGTTATAAGCGTACAAACACAACCCGAGTTTCCGAGCTTTCCCTCTTGTCTTGATGTGGCGCTTATGTGCAGTTGCTCTTCCGAAGTATGCACGTTGGGTGGAATCTGTACTCAACGTTCTAATACTTCCGTTGCTGCATGAAACTCCTGTCGGATGGTAGCGATTGGTTGTACTCATTTTTGAAAATTTTATATTTCAATGTTCCGCAATTTCTGTCGGTAAAAATTAGAGGTCGTCAAGAACGTGCACCATTGACACGATTCACGTCAATCTTTTACTTACGCAGGAATACGAATGCGACCGTTGATTTGGGCCTGTTTACCTTCACTGCGTCCGCCCGGCTAGACAGCCCACTGGGATGGCAGGCTTATCAATGTCCGATCTCTTTGTACATCGTGTCATCTCCTTGTCAACGGCCTGCAGTCTATGGCGTCCACATAAGTTTACTGACGTACTGAATTACTTATCTCCACAGGTGTCCAATTACTTTTTGGTAGATGTTCTATTTATTTTTTTTAACTGCTTTACGTCTCTCAACAGCGAGGTCTTTAGAGACGGGAAAGGTTGGGGAGCAAGGATGGGGGCACGGAATTGGAAGGAATTCGACCATAGCCTTTTGGTGGAAGCATCCCGGCATGTTGTATTTCTAAAGTGAGAAATAAATTCAGTGAAGTAAAAGCTTGAAGGTGTGGATCAACTGTGGAAGCAAGAATGGTAGTGAAAGCAAGATATTTGTGAGAATAATTACGATTTTAGTATTAAAGGTTATGACTTACCGTGGTAAAGGTACTAGTACAGTTCGTTTTCTTAATGAAATGTTAAAATACTCAAAGGAATAAATTTTTGCTACTTAACAAAACACAGTATCTTCGCTATAAACTATTTCTATATGAAATATCTGGCTCTTAAATGCATGCTATTCATTTTAGTATTTTCTAAGATTGTTACGAAAATTGTTTATCATGGAATGTGTTTTCCCGAAAGGACTTCAACAATGAATATATTGCAAACAATGCGTTCTTACCTCATCGGAAAAGTGGTGTCGTGGCTCGATGGTTAAGGCCTTCGAATGGAGATCGTAAGGTCCCCTGTTTGAATCCTTGTCTGGGTGGGGATTTTAAAAGGCCCTTAACCCAACCGCTACCTCTGGCACAGCTTGCTGTGTAATGTGAAGTACACCAGAACGCTTGTGTGGTTCGGATTCCATTATAAACTGTAGGTCCCTTATACCCTGTAGGATTACCTAGGTAGATTAAGGCGGCCACGGTAGCAGCGGAATGCGCAGCAAGTAAAAACCCTGCCACCAGGTCATTACGAACACACCAGCTGTCACCTTATTTGATCTGAACAGATGACACATAGGATGTCACAGGACTGAAGCTTTCCTCTTGTCGCTTCTTATAAATGGGACTGTAAACAACACGCAACTAATCCCAACAGAGTTTTTAATCGAATAATTATACAGAAGGTTCACTCAAAGCTACAGAGGATTGTATTCATTGAATGTATTTCGTTGTTTTGGAGAAATGGTTGTAGTATAAATAATGGTACTGACTGATAAATGTTTTGACTGAAAGTTAGTGTTTAATGTGTTACGCCTGTGTTAAACGTAATGCTTACGTATCACAAATGAATGTGACCAAACATCTCACTGAGTACAAAGTGATTTGACACAACACCAAATTTCAAAAACGTCTTGAGCTAAATTATTTAATATGAATTGGTCTGTTGATAACCAGAATTAAAAATAAAGATAGGCACATTTTATTTAATTTTATTCGTGATCAAAAATAACCTGGACTTACGTTCGTTCTTAGTGTCAAATTTCAATTGTTACTATATTCTCTATGACACAGAACGCGTTAATTCTGCAAAATTATTGCTGGGACAGCGAAGGCTTGACAGCGTGGTAAATGTCACGAAGTTTAGATTACTGAAAAATATTCGGATGGATCCAAGTACTCTCCGTTTCACGTATGTATTGCTTACTATGTATTAAAAATACTTTGTTGTTTATAACCAACTGTACTTATTTATATGATGTTCAGACATCATCAGAGAAGCTTATAACCACACATTAAAATATCAAAGAAGATAACTTTTCTTCGTTTGACATTGCAGTAGTCTACGTTGGTTACAAGTAGACTGCATTGATGTCCGCATAAAACAAAAGGATTTTATCAACCACGCCGCACTTTTTGTTTCAAACACATTTATTGTTTTGTTTGTGTTGTCGCTTACTTCAACTGTATTATTTAACACCGAATGTATGGGAGCCACCGGGTTAGAGATGAGAAAATTCTAATGCAAAGAAACAGGTTCACTTGATCCTAAAGTGTGTGGCAGGCCTCTTACTCAAACTGACACTACGCTAAGTACTAAGTACTAAGGCTGGAGGTTGCGGAGTGAACAGAGCCCTATTCATCGTGGTGATCTTAACTATTCCCTTCACGAAATAGATAGACTTTATAGCTATGTTTTGGTAGCTCTAATGAATTTTCATTTTCACTGTTAACAGTTTTCTCGTAATGAGAGTAGACTGCCGTTTACAGCTCCAGCGTGCGAATTAAGCTATCCAAGTGGTATAACAGCTACTGAATGACCGCATAAACCTTACAAACCAAACGTTATTGAAGCTAATAAACACATAATTGACATACATGAAAATGAAATAAACATACAAATCTATTAAACCCACCCACACACACACACAAATCTAAAACAGAGTAAGAGAAACATCATTCACTCACTTACTTTTAAAACTGGAGCTGTCAATACAGGACGCAATATAAACAAACAGCAGAGAAAGCGTACGGTTTATAATCACAAGATTGCAAAAACTGTGTCTATTATGTTCCAATCCAAACATGCTTGGAGTAAAATCAAAATCAATTAATGTAATAGTAAGTAGCATACAACCAGAAAATATTCGCCTACATGTTTAGAATTATGTAAACAATGTTTAAACTTTAACGCAAATTAGTCGCTGATGATGCTTCGATGAGAGGCGAAACGCGTACGACAATAAAACATAACATAAAAAATTTACGTAGGCATTATCTCTTTATCAATTAATTGAGATAACTATCAATTTGGTTATCCAGCTAAGAGACTAATGTGAATTATGATGGCAACAAATTGGAAAGCCACTCTTACTTTTAACCAACGCAGCATTGGCATTAATTTTGTAAGCTAATCAAACCCGCTGTACGAGGTGACATGATAATTATGTTTGGCACTGGGTTAGCTGGTTCGGGCCCTCGTGGTTGAAGGAATTTTGTCATTTGATACTTCGCTAGCAGAGTAGAAAAGATTGCGGTACACAATTCCTGATCCACGGATTGTGTACAAAAAATCTGAGTTAATTCGCAATAGAGTTAAAGCATAGGACATTGTTGATGGTGATACATCAATTAGAGTACTATTAGTGTCTTTCACATGAGTCAACATGACATCGTGCTTTACCATCTCCTTCATTTTATCTTGATATACAGAGCAGAAACCAATGTAAAACACTTAAGAACATTCCTCACGGTAATCTACACACATACAACAACACACGGACACAAGAAGGAAGGGAATTTGCGGTCCGAACTCTGCATTTATTCCAACCATGATTCCATAAAACTTATGTTCTTCCCGTCAACTCTTTGAAAGCCTTGGGTTGTGGTTGCTTGAGGTGGAGCTCCATATTTCATTCCGACACCTCAGCACTAAAGAAGGGTTCGTGCGGCTACCAGCCCCATCCTTCGGCTTAGTAAGTCAACACTAGGAGGACCCAATGACGATGCATAAACGTTAAGAACTAGAGAAAATTTCGAGCATATCCATATTAGACTCGGGAATATTTGATACCCTTATCGCTGGACCACCGAACCTATCAGCCTCCTGCAATCCCTCAGTGATTCGAAAGACGTATACAATACAACAACCGTTACAATTTACCGCTATTTATTCAGTTAATGAGTAAAAAATTTATTTTTGTGTTTATCTTCCAAACTTTATGTATTCTTCCGCATAAAGTTGTTGGCTAGAATTCCGATAGGTCATATTGGTCTATAATAGCTGAATATTGCGCCTTCTATTTCGTCAAATCCATCAATTTGTCAACCACACAAGCTGACTTTTTTATGTTCAATGTGCAGCTGCTAAAATAAAATTATAATTAATTCTAGCATTCGTCTCATTAAACATCACGCTGCTCCTCAGCTCTAATACTGTTTTCTGCACTTTTCGTCACTGCAGTAAAAAGTAATATGGTAGCGGGTTCATTGTAATGTTACGTGCATAAATTGGCATTAAAATCATTTATTAATTAAATAACCAATAAGTGTTGTTATTCGTAGTGCTCAATTATATTCTGAGAAAAATACTGATGGGATCATATTCTGGTATGGGGGCAATAGAAACCGAATCATTGAAGTCGCTGCTAACCACCTCATGAGCATCTTCTATAAGTCTAATGAAGGAATTACTATAAGTTATAAACGTAAATAAGATTTAAATAAGACTTTAATATAAGCACATTCATCCAATATTCAAACATTTGCATTGCTGGAAGTTACACAAATTCATAGCCTTTTACTTAATGCTACATCCACGATATAAATCATAATAAATGTCTCCAACAAAAATTACAAATGTTTGTGCAACGAAGGAAACAATTTGGCGGTGAACCGCTAGCGTCAGGGCCACAATGAAATTCGGTAATTAAATTTCTTCCCGGCAGCAGAGACATTATTCAAGGGCTGTTTGCGACCCGGCCGCAAGCCAATTGGTTCAACATGTTGATTGAAGAAGTTGCCAACTCAGCCACAAAGTTCATACGAACTAATTGACTTTTCTGACATTATGCTGCTCTAAAATATTATTTATCCATTTTCATCAAATATCCACTCCAGAAATAAAACAGGTAATAATTGGGCAGAGGTATTACCGCCACTTACACCACAACAAACAGTTGTTGGTTTACCTACAATTGTGTTCCTACTTTTATAGGCAGAAGTGTATCCGAATAGCAAATCCACGTCACAGTAGCTTCAAATCTAACTTCTGCGTTAAATTCGTAAATGCTGCTATGCTGTAAACTACAACTTTGCATTTTCATACATTAAAAAAAATATTTCTGCTACAAATATTCATTCTATTCGTGCGAAAATATTTTACTTATGTTCAATTTACGATATTAAATCACAAAATTTGCTACTCTAAAATTAGTTCTTTAAATGCGATGGAAAATGTGAAATTTTGTGAAAATGGGAATATTTTTATCGAGGTAATGTCTTCGTAGTATGTTTTGTGTCGTACTGTTATCTAACTCTTCGCTATATCTAAAAAAATTATACCATAGTTATTCCAAATTTTAGTGGAAACTTTTCTGTTTGCGAGTGAAAAATTAAAGAAATATGTAACTTAAGCAACTTTTTTAAAAATGTTTTGAACTTGGATTATTATATAAATCAACCAGAAAACAGTCAAATGGGTTGTACACATTCCATAACGTAATTATCTGTTGATACCTCCAAATTACAATTTTACAAGGTGAGAGCACCTACTCGTAATCACCGATTTCGTCAAAATTGTAGTATATGTAGGACTTAACTACAAATCAAGTGACTCTAGTGGGAGCTCCAGATGGCCAAGCTTTTTCGAAATAAATAGGTTTTGCGCCGATCGGGGAATACGTACGTCTTTTACGTTAGCATTGCTTTCCGGCAGTGGTTGGCTCAGTGGCAATGCGATGATCGTAGGTTCGAGTCTCCGTGCGTGAACTTATATTTTTCGTTGCTCTTTTGGACCGCGGGATCAAAAATCAGTAGATGAGTACGTGGTGAAATATAGAAATGTTATCATTACTTCGTCAAAACCTGACAACCTTACAACAGCACAAAAGTTTTCTAGATGAAACCCTGAGTTCAGGAGAACAAATTTCTTGTGTTAATTGACTCAAGGGGATGTTAAAATAATGGTGCCCTATTCCTTTTGTAAAAAAAAGTAAATACAATAAGCAAAAGTAAAAACAGTAATAAGTAAATGTAAAAAGTAAAAGTTTAAAAGAAGTTTCCCGCAGGGAGACTCGATCCTGTGACCATTCCATCACGAGTCAGAACTCTTGTCATTCAGTCAAACGCTGCTTTCAAATGATGGTAACGTAAAAGCGTTATGTATACCTGGCCCGCGAAAAACCTTTTTATTTCGAATACGTATGGCCATATGGAGCTGCTACTTAGGTCACTTTCACTACTAGTCCAGCCTTACATATACTGTCAATCTGGATGGAAAATGTGATTATGAGTAGGAGCCCTCCCTTTGTTAGACTATTATGATACTAACAGGTGTTAGAGTATAGTCAGCATGAGAGAACGTAATCTGAAATACACATACAGAAACTGAATGATTTGGGCGCAGGGATTCAGTGGATTTACGTATGAGAACATCGAACATTACTTTGTGAGCCGTGTATTTGTTATCGAGTGTGTAGACACGACGGAATAGTTGATATAAGAGGTTTAACTGCGTCATCAGAGTAGAGACATCCTGATTACGTTTTTAAGCTGTGCGAATGCATAGATGATACAAACTTACCGCACAAATAGACCTCAGTTAATGACGGAACTTGTTTCGCATATTCCCGCTTCAGACTGTAATAAATGCACTATCAAGTTAGACACGTGAGAACGTCTCATTGTTTCTGCATAGCAGTCACAATAGAACATCACCTGTCACTCCAATACGAAACGATAAAAATATTGTGTCAAGACAATTAGCTAATAAAGAAATTAGTTGGTTTTAATTTGTAACTGTACTAATCCATTATTTTTGTACGCCAGTGCATTAATGTTTTGTTCTAACTTCGTAAGAAAGAAGTTCTGGTTGGAGATACAATTTCTCGGAATATTTTGCATCATGCGTGAACCTCATATATTTAAGGACATCGTGCGTGTCCACTGTATTCAGATTGTTGGCAGCCTCTTTGTCTACCTGTATCAAGCCTCGCTAATGGAAACATTATCATCCAGTTTATAATTACCAGCGGAGGAGCTTAAATACGATATCTCTACGCTGTGCCTATGGCATGAGAGCATACGATATGGTAGAGGGTGGCGTTAAGCTTAAGGATAGGAATGAAGGGTCTCTCCCGTCTGTCATTCTCACGTGCAGCATGAAGAACATAATACAGTTAAGAAACACGTATCACAGTTATGTACGAGTATACTGATACGGAAAAACACATCATGTTAACGCGGACAACGGAAATGGGCAACGTAACAACCGTAATCACAGATGTCTCGCAAATCGCCCATCGTCATATTTTACTTCCTCTACTTAGTCGGAAATTTAGAATAACGTAACCAGGGTTAGTTTATTTACGTGGAAGGAAGTATTCAATTATTTGTTTAACTACAGCTGGTAGTGTGTCAGATTCTTCGAGGTTTAATTAGTGTGATAATTAAGTAGCCCACAGTGTATTTCAGTTTAGACGTGTTTTTTATTCTCAAACACGATGTCAATGATACAGGTTACATGCATTCATACAATCCAGAGATTGCATACAACGCTTCTTCCACTACTAACGCAGTCCTTGGCAGTCGCAAATTGAATCTGTCTAAACTACTACTGTCCTTCTGCTGATTTCTTCATATAGGCTCTATCCAAATTTCTAGAACACTTCAAAAGATTCCGACAGATATTTCTCGAACATTAACAATTAATTAAACAATTGAAACATATTAAAACAATTAGAATTAATACATAATCATTTAATATCATTACAAAATGGTCACAAATGGAAATTAAAGATACTTAAACATAAAATTATTTACAGAAATCATTTTAAACTGTATCAAATTGTCCTTTAGACATCGTAACTTGCATTAATACTTGAAATTACAAACATTTAAGCAATTATCTTGCACAATTCTGTTTTTAAACGTATTAAATGGTATTTACGAAATTTCTTTTCATAAATCAAACTCTACTTACATTGAATTACAGGAATTTGCCAAAGAAACATACAAGATCATATTCAAGGAAACTTTAGCTCACTACAAATACTTCATAAAATACAATTCTATTTAAATTTCAGGTATGATGGCTGTTTCAAGTGGACAACAATTTCGAATTTAGTATCAGCGGAGAAGAAGAAATGTTTTGCATTATAAAAAGTACAGACGCTTATTAGAATGATTTTCTCAATACGATGGCTGGATGACTTTTTATTTGGCGTTTCGAGTCGAATAATACGACACAGTGATTGTCCAATGGAAAGTGAGTAAACGATACCGTGGATCGAACTTCCCAGTAATATGACATCATGCTGTTCGACTGCAACCGTGTTCAGCCAACTGTCACCTGCCTGTTGTATCTCCTATAGTATAAACATTTAACTGTCGTTACATAAAACTACGTTTTAGATTGCACAAAAATGGCGAAATAACTAAAAACACAATAATAAAGCAACACAGATCGATCGTTGTAAGGTCGCAGAACCAAATGTAATTACTAATAATAATAATAATATTAAATACTGACTGTATTATTATGTAATTAACTCTATGTCCCTTCTTGATGATACAGAACAACAATCAGTAATTGTTTTTACTGTTTTGCAAAATAATATATCCTAGTGTTTTCAAATATTATAACTTCATGAAAGAATGTTGGTAATAAGTTATGCCTCAATATATGTAAAGATGTTTTGCTTTTACTTCATGTTTAACGTTTCCTCGTCGTCGAGCTCATTAGCGTCGGGAAAAAGAAAGGGCGTATGACATTGTTGGCCGGGAGACCCCGAAGGGTAGTTTGGCCACCGAGAGTTTCTATTTGCCACACCTGCGCCTCTGTCCTGGCTACCCTTAACAAAACCCAGTAATCCTACTGTGTAAAGAGAACCTACAGTTGAACGTGGAACACAAAGGCGTTCAGTCATTCTTTACATTACACAGCAAGCTGTATCAGTGGTTAACGTCGGGTTAAGGGCCTACCAAAATCCTCGCCCAGACAGGGAATCGAACCGGGGGTAGTTCGATCTCCAGTCACACGACTTAACCACTGAGCCATTAGACCGCTTATTGTAGTCGGGGATTGTGGACAACGAAGAGGAAGAAATTTGATCACAGCCTTTTGAAAGGAGTTATTTCGGGAATCCATGAAAAACCGAAATCCGGACTTCCAGACGAGTATTTGAACCTGCATCCCCCAAGTACGAGACCCTTGCGTTACCGCTCATCCATTACGCTCGTTGTATGGAATATTCACATGTAAAGATATCGATGTTGTTGATGTTTTAGAGGTCATTAGCGCCGTAAAGATATCTAAATGCGCATGTCTGAACACAGCAAAGCCAACAGGAAAGTAAGCTTGTGAAGCAAAAGTGGCTGTTCATGAAACAGACAATCATTGTGTCGTGAAAATGGAGGTCCAAAAGGGTCTACAATCAACTATCATCGGTATCAACAAACAACGTGACTAATTACTGATCTACTAGTGCAGGTAGTAGACTGGAAAGAACAGGGTACGTCAAATATCATGTGGAGTACGCAAAAATCATGTGGCAAAACCATGAAATGTCACAAATCACGTTCGTTTGGCAGTGACGATTGTTGAGAGCGCTGGAATGTTTTAAGCACAAGACTAGATACTTGCTTAGATGTATAGTATTGTCTTCATCTGTAGTTCTATGCTCATGTTTCATAGAGAACATTTTACTTATATCCATTCTTTTACAACATATTTCCTTGATCCCTACACATATGGGTTAGAATATGGTGCTGGTTCGCAGTCGTGCTTCATGTGGAACCGCAGTAAGACATATTTTGTTTATACTTCATATAATTCGTACAAGTATGCTAGGACGTTCTGTGCTTCGTATTTCAAGTTAAAATGCAGGTAATATTATTAGGTTTTTTAATCCACGTCAGAGACGGAAATCATGGCAAACAGAAATTCTGTTCCACGAGATTTATTTATTTTACAACGTGTTAGGGTGTGGGGAGAAGTTTGGAACGAATTGGAATCTCGGCCGTTACGATTTGAGCACAATATCAACAGCGAACGCTGCGTCAGGGATGTTTCATTCCCTTTCTTCACAGTTCTGTAGCAGTAAAACGCCACACCGCGTCGTGCCAAAAATGTTTAAGCCTAGGCCCTACTGCTTCGGCATCAACGTGCACCAAAGACGTCGTGTGCAGGGATGTTTGTGTGTGGTTAGCCGGCAACTAGCCTTGTCAAACAATTCCTACCGCAATCGATACCAATCAACTGTCGGCTCACATACAAGCTGCCTGGACCACATCGTATCCTCTTACATTCGAGTCCACGATATAAACCAGCTTCTATTGCATTTCTTAGTTCCTTCAAGGAATGTCTTAATTGTTTTTTGTACACAGCCGAGTAACTTACTATGAGGTATAGATTCAGTTCAAATAGAACGTTCTTTCAGTGTTTTGCAATTTTCGCCACCGTTATTTTGTTTCACATTAACGTTTATGTGGAGGGTATGGTAAGTGGTAGTGCAACACGTTACAATATACAAAGTTACTAATCTTTAATGTTAGATTTGAAACTTGAAATTGTATCGTCATCAGTGTTATTAATACCGATGATTAAGGTGAAAGCTTTAAATTTTAATTTCGCCGGAGATTCATACAGTTAGACGCTTGTTTTAGTATGCTGCAGCAAAATAATTTTGGATTATGATTCTCCTATTTCAGTTCCAGATTTTACTCTTCCGAGGAACTATTGAAAGTAATTCTATCCCAGTTGTTTGTGCATATGAAGTTATTACCCTGTCCGAAAGATTTTCGTCCCCGAACATAGCTGCGGATGCCAATTATTTTAAGTCTTAAACACAAATAAATTTTCAAAATTATGACGGAATGTAGTTCTCAATTGGATATATTTCGGGCCTCTAACTAACAGATACGCCCCTCGTAAGTGACTTTTGCTGCTTATTTTGCAAGAGAAAGTAATAGCAAAACGTAATAATATGTTTTGTAGTCAGGTAAAACCGTACAGAAATTAATATTATTATACCAAGGATTTAGTTTTACAGCAAGCAGTAACCAGTTGATTGCTGAAATCCATTTGATTTTGATTGCAATTTGTGATGCAGCTTATTCACTCTCCAAGAAACATGAATTTGTTTAGATCTTATTCTTTCGGAATGATAGAGTACACTTTTTTGTTTACGCATTTGTTACTCATTAGAGGCGGGATGGGACTGCAGACAAGGAACTGGAAGGAACTCAGCCATGGCTTTTTGAAGAAAGCATCCCGGCATTCGCCTGGAGTGATTTGGGGAAACCATGCAAAACCCAAATCTGAATGCCAGGACGGGGATTCGAACCGGTGTCCTAGGGAATATGAGGCCACGCTCGGTGATAGTGCAAAAAAGATCGTTTGCAGGAGAAAATGTTGTTGATATTGACTTGTTTCTTGTGGAATAATTTATTTATCATAGATCTCATATATTTAGTCAGTTAACGTTAGTTTAGTACATCAAGTTTATAGAGAGAATGTATGTACCTCCATATTAACACACGTTAGAAGCAAAGCCTGTAATACCATAGAGTTCCATTTAGTGCTTTGTATGTGTAATACAGTGATTATCACTCGACAGACATCACTTCATTATGAGAAATTAATGCTGTCATACAAGTGACGTACTTTTGTTATCATTGCAAGCTGGTCTACCGTCCTTTACATTTTGACTGACTAGATGTTTGGGAGTCTTCTCCCCATACAGCGTAACTAAGAGCGGTTACGCAGCATATGTAAGCGCAATATTCATGTACTTCAGATACTGTTTCTTTATTTAACTCAGATTTCTTGTTTGT
Organism: Vandiemenella viatica; assembly: GCA_031002005.1. NCBI lineage: Eukaryota > Metazoa > Arthropoda > Insecta > Orthoptera > Morabidae > Vandiemenella > Vandiemenella viatica. The sequence continues at coordinate 15,975 of JARYHS010015376.1, forward strand.
GAGCTTAAAATTTACGTGTCACATTACTGTAAAGGTATTCCTTGTTTCTTGAAACTTTCCATAAGACAGCTTGGGGAGTCTTCATCTTGGCCCAAGCGAGATTAACTGGAGATGACTTGGAAAGTATTTCACTTGGTGAGAGCTAAATGTCCATTATGTTATCAGCATTGCTTGCTTGTTTGAAATCAGTTAGTATATAAACTATATGTTTAATATGATTTATAAATAATTTTTGGGCCCTTTAATAAGGAAGTTATAATATTTTGGGACCTTAGCATGGTTTTAATTATTTCTAATTATGAATTTAGCAATTCAGCTATTATTTCAGAATTATGAAATACCCATAGAAAGATTTTTTTTTAAACTGCTTAACGTCTCTTAACAGCGAGTTCTTTAGAGACGGGAAAGGATGGGGGGCAAGGAATGGGAAGGAATTCGGCCATGGTCTTTTGAAGGAAGCACCCCGGCATTTGCCTGGAGTGATTTAGGAAAAAATTGAAAACCCAAATCTGGATGCGCCGACGGGGATTCGAACCACCGTACTCCCGAATGAGAGGCCAGAACGCTAGCCGTTACACCACCACTTTCGGGCCTTAGAAAGAGGAGTGGAATAACTTTGGTTTCAACATTGAATGGTTCACAATATTAAACATCGATTTATTAATAACAATCAATGAATGAATGAATGTAATGAAACAAATATAAGAAAAAACAAACAAGACTTGGATAATGATGTTTTAAAAATGCAAGTATTAAAATTGAAATGATTTTCCTTGAGACTTGAAACCCTGGGTAATGGAAGTTACAGTATCACATCACCATGAAAACATTGAAATAAAGAGTGTATTCATTAAGCATTAGCCTTTTGTAGTGGGTATAACCACTCCATTTCATTTAAATAATACAACTATTAATACGTTGGACAGGTGATTAATACCAGTCACTACCATTTTATTCAAACGATAAAAACACCTGTTCAGGTGGGACAGGGTAGATATTTTCCACACATTTTTGTGACATTGAAAAGACAGTTTTAACATGGCTGGTTTGAAGCACGTAGCCGAGCGAAAGGACTTAAGGATAAGCAGGCGGTAGCGAATGTCGGAAAAAAAGTGATGAGAGGGACCTGGACGACAACGAAGACGAAAGCTCATATTTTTCTGGCTGGAACTGGAGGACGACCGACGTGTGGGAATGGTCTTTCAGCGTTTTGCCATATGTAGACAATTTGTTTTTAATTTTTGATTTGCAGAGGCGTTATACAATTTTAACTGTGCATTTCTGATAGAACATGATCCGAGATGGGATCCTGTGTTGCAATATTTTTAACAGTGTACGGCACGATCTCCTTACACATGCCGCTTGAAGACTGCATGAATACGCTAAAGTGATGATAATCCGAACTCTGAATTTTGGTTTTGGCGATTAAGACCCGCCAGCACAAATGAACCAGGAGACTCGTTGTGATAAGATTCCTCTAATGATCTCGACGTCGACGAGGCGTAAAGCCATAAGCACGTGATAAGATTCTCATATCACAATTCCTTAAAGCGAGTTAGATTTTTCTTTTTGCCGCACAGAAGAAGACTTTCGTCATTTTCAAAACAGTATCTCAAATGTTTGCTAATGTTATAGTTTTTTATGTCTCACGTAGGGAACGCCACCAATGTAAATAAATACTTTTCTATTAATGTTTCTGTGTGGGATAAATGATTGCTTAAAGTGTCTATTTTTCAATTAAATGGTTTGTTGGGGGCAGATGAGAAATAAATATTAGTTTGTGTCTCAAGAATTTATATTGATTTATTGACAATATTCATAAGCATATCCTATTATATTCTCCCCACATGCACGCCAATCTCGTGAATCTGTACCTTACACTTAAACTACCATCGTCTCTTATCCTAAGTTATATTTTGACTCCAAACGTTAGGGCTGATTAAAGGAGATCGAAAAAGGTTTATAGAACGCAACCTCTGTACATTACATTTGTATCTCCAAGAAAATAATCGTAGGGCTGCTTCAGATTGTGACAGAAATTTAATGCCGTAAGCCGTTCAACACGAATCATTTACCATTTTGTGTTATATCTGCCGCACTGCAGGTACAAACCAAAAAGGTACTACAGTAAATAAGATCAATCACCGATCCCGTATGAGCCCTGTTTATGAGCTCAAACACTGACCTGGCACTTAGCGTCAGAAACCGAGCCCCACTTCCAGGCTTAGTGCATCTGATCGCGAACCATTCGCTTTCAGTGTTGGCTGGAGCTGCTGATGTCTTCTTCCAAGTTCTTGAGCTCTGTTCTCCGCCGATATTCCTCATCGATCTTCACTCGTCCAGCTCCTTGTGTCTGTGTGCAAATACATTTTCGCCAATCAGCATAGTCCCATAATTTTTTCTGATTGGTGGTTGGCAGAACATATAAACAAGCAAATAGCTTTATTAAAATTGTTTGGAATGGCCTTTTATGCTATTCACTACTTCACACGCGTACTATCGCCTATACGCGTTCTGTTGTTTGTAATGGCTGCGACTATTTTACCTCCAACTCAATGTTCAGAATATCTTGAATTGGCTTTGGAACTGGTTGCTGTTTGAAGCAAAATTTGTTTCTCCCGCGAGCTGGATTTATTACTAGAGCACGAATGTACTGGCTGCCACTTAAAATATGATTTGTGTCCCTGCAGCTTCAGATAACCAAGTGTCTCGCAGCCACCCAGTGGGGACACACTAGGTAATTGTTCGTATCCAGCCCTCGGTGGAGTCCCAGGTATTATCTCGGGTATTGTGTGCTGTCCATAACGCCTGCTACCTGCTCCAGGGTAGGTCCAGAGCTCGGATCTAACCCATTCACTGCCTAAAGGCGGCCACACCCTCTACGGTACGCCTGAGAGGTTTACCTGTGCAGGTAGACCAGAGCGTGTATGCCACAAAACTGCACAGATATCCGGACCTTTAAAGGTATTACCGGAGAAGATTTAAAAAATCAATTCATTCTCCTTGCGCCAGATTACGGACTGGAGCGCGTGTGGGAGTATTGCGGTTGATATGTACAGGTTTCAGTTAATAGCTTTGTGAAAGAGAGATCACGTTGTGTGCAGTGCCCTAACAGTTTTTCTTCTTTATTTTGCTTCAAAGTACTAACATACGCTATGTCAAATCGTAAGCTTAATAAAGTTACAAAAGAATTTATCGAAATTTATAAATCAAAACCTTCTCTGTCGTGTGTTAAAACACCAAATGCCATGATCACCCCAAGAAAGAAGCAATCAATGTGATATTGTTACAAAAACTACCATATATCTGATGCTAATAAGCAGGCCGTGATTAAAAAAAAAAAAAAAAATAATTAAAGAAACAACGTCCGAAAGGAGAAAAAAAAAAATACATAGATCCTCACTGAACTCTGGAGCGTGGACAGATGCAATTTATAAAATAACACTTTGGTACTACAAGCTATTTGATTTTCTGGGTGATGCTCCTTGAACATCGAACATCAAATTCCAACATAAATGAGGAATAAAGTTATTTGGAGGTAAATAAATTACAAATTTGTCCTTGATGTATTTTTATATATTTTAACTAGAAATAATGTACAATTTAAGTTCTTGGCAGTAATTGATAGTAATTTTAGACAAACCGATTCATCCATTCGCTAGTAATTACGGTATATTCATAGTATAATACGTAGCTAAGCTCGAAACTTCATCTAGCGAAATTATTAATGATACAAGTATAGTTCATTATATATCTTTATAACTTCTTTGCCACCACAATGGATCACAGAAAATTGATTACACTTATTTTTTGTCTGGGAGAAAAAGTAGTTAAACGTGATCGCAATAATGTACGTCGGTATCTTATATATGTATTTTTCTTCTTATTCACTTCAAGTATTAGGCATTAATGCCTGTTCCGTCTTATACCACGTCTTCCCAGGTCTATCAACGTCTCTGCGTCCTATTTGTTTGTACTCTATTGCCAGAAGTGGAATCCTTTATTCATCTATTCTTCGAATATGCTACCTCCATGATTCACTGAATTCCTCTATCCTTTCGTTTATATAGTATTTACCAAGTACTTCCAGATTTATATGGTCTTGCAGTATTTTACCTTCTAAGAAATCTCATTTCCGCCGCCTGAATTTATATATGATCGGAATGAAATTTAAGAGGAGTGGAAAACATTTTTGAAGTAATGGACCCTTCCATTCTTAGTTTAATGTGTCAGATTGCCTATCTCGGTAACGTCGACTGGAGGCCAACTGGCGAATGTCGTTTTGTGCCTTGTATCTTACATACTATGCTTTTCAATAAAACCATGTGAAAAAGGAAAATACATGTGTTAACAGATCAGAAATACCATTTTGGCTAGATATAATAAATATAAATAAAAATTAAATGATTATTTTTCGAAATAAATCTTTAAACAACATCATCTAAAATCTAAAAACGTTTATGTCAACGGATGTTCAACAGAAGTGAGAACGTCATGTATCTTTCTTTTTAGCCTAGAGATGCCACTATTGTAATTTCTAAGATTTATCTAGTACAAACACACTCGCTATTCAGCTCGTGTGATACCGTTTTTGGTGCAATGTTCAGAGACGCCACACAGAAGAACACTGCAAAAGAAACAACAAATATGTTTCATAGATATGCCACAAAGCAAAAGTACGTGTCATACCTAGTATCTCAGTGTAGACGTTCAGTAGGAGGGTATTATCCTCCCGGGGAGATGAAGTTGGGTGGTTTTCCGTTTGTTCCCTGCTGTGAAAGTGTTATTAAGTGTTACAGTAAGCGTGGTGGTTGTGATGGTGTGCGTGTTGATTGTGTTGTGGATGAGAGGAGATGAATGTAGAAGGTGAAAACCGGTGCCGGCTCATTCAGGCCTACTCCTCCGAAAGACAAAAATTGTCCACTGTGTATTACGTCACCATGTGATGGACAAATCAACACCAACAGTGTCTTTAGCGATCACTCCATACGCGCTGTGGAGACGTTTCGAAATTAACTCAGGACGATCTGATAAAACGAATTACCTCTCATACATTGTTGACGAAAATTTCTTCCACCACCGAGACTCGAAATATATAACCATGTATCAGGTGCCGGACACCATCACAGCCCCGCAACGACCGTAGCCAGGCTATAAAAAGTCTAAATTTAAAAAAACTCTCTTGATGTATTGCACAGTCATAACATAAGTGAAAATTTTTTTTGCTCTGTTTGGTTAACTGCTGAGCACAAATTCCATTTCGTTTCAGCAACTTCTATTGCTATCCCCATGACGTCTTTTCCTTATTATCAACAGTCCTAATTATCGTGTAATTTGTTTTAAAAACCAATAAATCTTCTCAGAATACCAACATAGCAACAGCCAGTGAGAAAGTTGAGCGTTCTGGATCCTCCAGACGCATGTTCAGACGCGTTTTTTTTTAACTGCTTAACGTATCTTAACAGCGAGGTCTTCAGAGACGGGAAAGGATGGGGGCAAGGAATGAGAAGGAATTCGGCCATGGCCTTTTTTTTTTGAAGGAAGCATCCCGGCATTTGCCTGGACTGATTTGGGAAACCATGGCAAACCCAAATCTGGATGCCCGGACGGGGATTCGAACCGGCGTCCTCCCGAATGCGAGGCCAGAACACTAACCGTTACACCACCACTCTCGGTGTTCACACGCGCAGCTATGGAGGTTCCCATATCAGAGCTTTTCATCTGTGTAAAGACTGTAATAATGGCCACCTCACTGCCAAAGCCTCCTCAGTTCCCATGCATATTCCAAATCGTTAGCAGTATTTATAACAATATTGTGGGATAAACTCCTTGTAGGTTTGCGATAAGAAACTGTGTATCAGTGATCATAAGGATTGTCGAATGATACTTGCGGATGCATGAAGGGATGATAAAATGTTTAATTTGTTATTGACTTTAGAAGATAATCAGGTATGGAAAGCGCAGTCTCATAAGGTCAAGCACTTTACACTGAGTACTAGGGTAATCTGTCTCTACCACTTATACCATATTTTATCTTGCCTAACCACCCGAGTTTGTTACAGTATTATTACTGTTCTGTAAAGGTAGTTTAACCCTTTCAATTCCTAGAAAATTCACATATCCAAACCAAGACTGAAAGAAACCTCGAGTATGCCTTTATCATTCTTCTGTACACCGCGTAGTTGTTAAATTAAAAAAAAAAAAATAATAATAAGAAAAGTTTCAGATAATTTTATTTTATTCTTTCGATATAGTATTAAAAATTATAACCTCATTTAAAAGAAAACGATAATAGATAAAAGGTTAAAGTGTTGTTCAAATGTATTGTATATTGCTCTGTTTATGTACTGTGTTTCACAGGAAGGAAATGGGTGTGCTTTGTAGCATAATTGCGTTAAGGATAGAGGGGAAGGTCAGAAATTACCATAGTAGAGAGCACGCCGGCACAGAAATAAAAACCACACACACACAAGAATTTAAAATTTTCTGGCGGAGTATTTTTTCAGCATGAGGGAAGGAGGGATAGGTATAATTTACTGCAGTGACTGAGGTGGGATGATGGTAAGGAGTGAAGGATGCAGAACTCCCTCAGAGAACTTAGGCAATCAGCGATGTATATATTCACAAGTGAAAAAATAGTTACACACACACACACATACACATACATATCTCTACAAGTTAACAGTTATGTAACGAGTCATGATGACCAATAGCAATGAAATATTTTCACTTTCAGTATTTCAGCCAATTTATCATACACCTTTGGTATTCGATTTTCACTTCCCCTCACCCTTAGAGATACGTGTGTGTTTAGGAACTTTTTTTTCACTTAAAAGTATATGCAACGTTGACTGTCTACGTTTTCTGGGGGAAATCTGCATATCCCACTTTTGAACACCCAATTTCTTACATCCCACCTCAGTCACTGTAGTGATGTAACCATTCCTCTTGCTGAAGAAGGACTTTTCCAAAGAATGTATAAACTGATATGTGCGTTTAGTTTCTGTGCCGATAGTTTTAAATGTCACGCTGAGAGATTTCAGTCCCAAGTAACATATTTGCGTTTCCGGTGCTGCACCGCAGCATTTCTAACAATTTATTAACTGCAGCGTTTCCGGGCTAATCGGAACAATGCAACATTTGTAGATATTGAAAACATATTGCAAACAAATCCATGTCGGATTGTGACAGTAAAAGAACTATGTCAAATAATTTGTCCGGTCGTATATTTTCATTTAACCTATCATACTGTGCTATATACACAAGTGTTAAAGCGCCACAGCACTGGAAACACGGAGGTAGCGGCCATCCAAGCTTCCACTTTATACGTTCCTCACAAGAAGAACAGTCAGAACACAGATTACAAGGTTCATACACAGATGACACCCCTCCACAAGGCAGAGCACAGAACTTTATTAGCAAGAGTCCGAATACGACAAAATAAAAAGGTATGGTAGCATTCTGTAGTTTCTTTTCCTTTCTCAGACACATGAGAGGGATTGCGTGGGAGGGTGTATTGAAGCCCTACTGAAATGAACTTAGAATTATGGTTCAAGTAAAAGTAATAAAGGGAAAGACGCACTATAATAAGTAGATATGGTCCAACATATTGTACAGATGTATTCCATTCTGCACTACTACCAAGAATAGTATATCTAATTAGCTAATTCACTAATTCACTGTTCTGTGCGGCCGCGTAACTTAGGTGGTAGTGCTTCTTACTGGGGACCGGACGATCGCGGTTCGATTCCCGATGAAGCCGAGAATATTTCCTGGAAGCTGCACGTTCGTAATGGCTCCCCAGGCCCACTCAGCCTGCTATCCAATGAGTACCGTGGAGGAAACTCCGCGGGAAGGTAAAGAATGGTTGGAGAGTGGCTCTGACCCTGCCACATCCTTCTAGTGTCAATGGTTGTAATGGGAATGCGGAGCTGTATCTCTGCCAATCCTGCGGAAAGGGACAGTAGCTGTAGAAACCCCATTACCTTTACCTTAATTGACACGTTAATTAAGACTGAAACAACGTAAAATATCATAAACACAAATACTTAAATACTACTAAGCTGCCTGGTGGCTCAGTGGTTAAGGCATCTGACTGGAGATCGATAGGTCCACGTTTCGAATCCCTGTCTTGGCGATGATTTTCACAAGCCTTTAACCCGACCTTCACCTCTGGGACAACTTGTTGTGTAACGTGAACACCTCCGTGGTTCGGAGTCCACGGTAAACTGTAGGTCCCCTCTGGGGCTAACAACCCCAGTTGTAACACTGATGTGTACACATCCACAGCAAATTCAAACCAAACAAAGGCTTAAAGTCGTCCTAGTTGGCCTAAACGAATATACACACATACAAATTACTACTAAGTGAAATATGTCAGGACAAATGCAGCTTAAATATGTCTAACTAAAGAAGATATTAAATGCAAAAACTGTTTTCTATGTGGAAAGTTCTGGGCAGCTAGGAACGTTCTGTATTAATCTAAAACAACCATTTTCTCGACGTCAGTAGCGGAACATGAAATTCTGTCACCAAACTTGTTATTATACCTATAGCAGTTAAAAAAACGTCAAAAATTAAATATTTACTGTTCTTGAAAATATTGTATGGGAAGCAAACGAATAACGATTAATGATTTTATTTTTTAAAAACTATGATCATTATCAAACTAAAAACTTTATCACTTAATTATTGATATATTTCGTGATACTTATTGATATATGTCGTGGTAGCCAACGTTTAATGCAATTTTTCTCTGACTATTTAATAAACTTCCCTCTTTCTCGTCTTCTGCCCAAAAATTATTTAGATTATTTTGCGACGTTGTTCTAGTGACTGTTACAGAGAATAGATCATAATAAAACCAACTAATAAGTACTAAGTAGATTTAAATGAAATACATATTGTTTATCATTGATTTGCAAAGGTAACACAAATCGCAATACGCAGTGTAATATATTACATGAAGATAAACAGCTAACCTTCATCCTTAACTTACCATTAACATTGAACACATATCTTTTGT
>JARYHS010015378.1:0-14498 GCA_031002005.1 Vandiemenella viatica
GTCATCTAAACAATTTTTTTTAACGTTAAAAAAACCTTATAAAAATCTTAAATGGTATAATTAATTTATACTTCTTTTAAAAATGATTGTTTTACGGTATTTCAATCTGCTAAAGAGACCATTGTGTATTTTAAACATATTGTTAAAAATGATGACAATTATTTTAAATTTTTTTTTGAGGTTTTTTTAACGTTTTAGAAAAAATAACAGTGTTTTAGATGACTGAAACGTCTTGAGTAAAATTGTAAAAAATGATGACAATTATTTTAAAATTTTTTGAGTTTTTTAACGTTCTAAGGAAAAATAACATTGTTTTAGATGACTGAAACGTCTTTGAGTATTTTTTTTTTTAATAAACAAGGGTCAAAAATTCTTAACGTGTAGAAATGGAATGGAATAAACTGGACAAAAGTCACATGTTTCGAAAATAAATTATAAAAATCAGTATATCGCAACATGCTGAGACTTTACTCAAATAAAATTTTGTCATATAGTAGGTTGCAGGATTATCCTTTTATTCCTGGACACCCTGTATAAGCTATTTTGCGAGCCTGAATTTCATTAATACAGTCAACAGGATTTTTGGAATGTGATTAAATGTGTGGTTTAGAGATAAAATGATACAACAATTATTGGTTAGTTATATCCCCTAAATGTCGTGAATGTTATCCAATTTTTGTTCGCATTTTGTAAACACGTAGATTTATAGTTCCGTGTTGCAGATTAAAATCCACTGTGGTGGTATTATTCCGGAGTATTTGATGTGTGATTGTGTTCCGCTGGTCAGAGCTTACAACACCGCACACGTTAATCTGTGATTCACGCACCACATTTTACAGACCGCGCTCTGTTTCGGGAATATTAAACACCGGAATCGAAAGCGGATCTAATGCTAATAAATTGAATCAACTAGAAACAGGTGAAACCTGTGAATTAACGTTGTGATTGGGAGCTAGTGTTCAGATTTAAGCTGTTTCTGTTTCCGAAATTAAATATGCTTTACGTGTCCAACTTTTTATTTTGTTGTATGGTACGAGATATCCGCCCCATTGGTGATGGCGCCTGACATGGGGTTAGCTGGTTCAAGTCATGGTGGAGGAAGCCATTTTCATCATCAGGACCGTTAGGTAGGGAAGGTGGAGGTGCACAATTCCTACTCACTAGCTTGTACAGTGAAGTCTTGGATTATTTTCTAAACTCTTGTATCCCGGTCCGACAGTGTCACATGCCCGGAAGATGAGATGGAGGTGGACCACCCTTCTTGACGTAAGCCGTGCATTTGATTCGGTCTGGCATGAGGGCCTACTTTACAAACTAATACTACAGAGGATTCCTCTGTCTCACGTTAGACTCATCAAAAACTACTTGGCTGGACGCACTTTCCGCGTTATCACGGAAGACGCAATCTCCTCTATCAAAACAATTAAAGCTGGTGTCCCGCAAGGTTCCGTTCTCGGACCTGTCCTATACAATCTCTATACGGCCGATATACCTAGGACAGACCAGACCCTGAGTGCATTTTACGCTGAAGATACTGCCCAATATACCAAGAGTATTAGGGCAACACACACCGTGACTAAGCTCCAAAGAGGATGCGACCAAATTGAATTATGGGCAAAGAAATGGCGTCTAGCGTTTAATGCAGTTATGAGCCAGTCTATAATTATCACCAGAAGAAAGGTCCCGCCCCTTAACAACATCAAGATACGTGGCGAAGACATCAAATGGTCCACCACTGCTCGTTACCTAGGTGTCACCCTAGATAAAAGGCTGACCTGGAAAGAACACATCAAGAGTACACATACAAAAGCCGTGGACAGGATGCGACAACTCTATCCAATTCTCAATCCGGCCTCGCCTCTCCATCCACGCACTGCTATCACCCTCTACACAGCCACAATTAGGCCTATCCTCGAATATGCTGCCACGGTGTGGGGCAACGCTGCCCCCACCAACATCAAGCCTCTTCAGCGCGTCCAAAACCGGGCAATAAGGTGCGCCTACAAGCTACCTACAGACACACCAACAGCACTGCTCCATCAAATAAGCGGCTTACCAATTCTAAAAGAACGCTTCAAATCAGCAGCAAAACAGCTCTACCTACAATGCCCCCAACACACTAATCCGCTGTTTCAACAGCTGGGCACTCATGTGCAATACAAAGCTACCACAAGATGGCCAGTCAAACTGGCAAGGGACGACGACGCCCCATAAGATCTTGCAGTAACAGGATAGGATAAATCAATAATGACAGAATCAACCGGAAAACACATAAAATGAACGCAAAATCAACAGGATCTGGCAAATCCCATAAAGACAGACATAAACAAATGACAACCATAACAACTAGAAGGAGATGCGCTACGCGCAAGAACTTCCCGACACTCTGGGACCAAAGCATTCCCAGATGACTAATGCCTAGGCGAGGTGGACCACCGATAGACGGCGCTAACAGCAGGCTAACTAGCGCCACCACCATAGCAGAGTTTCCACCGCGGCCAGTCAGAAGCTACTCGCGTAGTATAAATACAGCCTCGCGGTCCCACTTAGTACAGTGCTGGTGTTTACTCCAATTCAGCAGCTGCCAACTCTGTGCATCGCATATTGGACTCTGATCAGTGCGCGTCTTGGTTACCTTCGGTCTCTCCTTCGGACTCTGTGCATCTCATCATGGATTTTGCTTTGGTTCGCTCGTGATAGACTCCGGGTGACCGCCCGTCCGCCGTTCGACATTTCGGTCGCCGTGCGGACATAGCACAAACCTCTCCGCAGTGAAACAAAGTGAGGGCATATGGTACTGTTGACACTGATTTGTCCATCCGATGGGTACCTTAAACCTTGCAGCACTCCTGGAGTCTTTCGGAAGAGTAGGTCTGAACGGTTAGGCATTGGGTTTCACCTTCCCATTCATTCACAAAACACTACACCGAACATTCAACATTACAGTCATACACATATATACTAATTTAAAAAATGTGAAAGTAACTCTGTCTCTCTGTTTGTTTGTTACGTTTGAAGAGTTAAACGCCTAATCCGATCATGATGAAATTTGACAAGTAGATGCTATTTGCCTTTAGGAAGGTCATAGGATACAATTTCCTGTATAGATAATACATATTGTCTTTGAATTATGAAAGACTATCTGAACCGTGAAAGACAGTCGCATTATATCTATATGTCTCTATAACGCCTAACCGCGCTGTGAGAAAATTTTTTTTAAGAATTGTTTTTCATAGTTTGAGCCAAGCCTGGGATTTTGTCGTAAGGATTCCATGTTAAAATGTAGGTTCCATAAATTATTTACTTTATTTACGCTAAACTAAGAATTTTATATATGCGAAAGTAAGTATCCGTCTTTTTGTTACGTTTTTACGACTAAATGTGTATACCGATATTGATGGAATTTGTCAAGGAAATACTTTGTATCTTTAGGAAGGAGACAGTATACATTTTTCCGGTATGACTAACAGTTTTAGTCATGAGACAGGTTCGACGTTGGAATGGCATATCGATGGCGTTCCCGTCATATTATGCCGACTCGGTGTTGTTTGGGGCATATCTTACATAACGTTCAGCTTTGTATATCCAATTATAGCAATGAAATTCTAAGTGCTCGCGTGCGAAGTAGCGGGTAACAGCTAGTAAAGCAAATACGTAAATACTGTGGTATTAGTAGAGGGTGTTTGTTGTATAATTATGTTTATATGCATTCCATTTATCATTTTATTAATTTTAATATTAATTATTTTGTTGATCTTATCAATTTAATAATTTTAATCATTTGATTTTATCAAATAGGAAGAGGGTGCAAAGTGATGTGCTATCTTGCATCACTAATATAAAGTCATACCCTGACAGATTTATTCAAATTCAACATTGAATGCGTACAGACGTCGGTGTACTTTACAATTTAATACATGAAAATCAATGGTTCAAACAAAATTAATACCGAGTCTTACAATATGAGGCATAAGACGTTAATTTTAAACAAATAACAGTGACATATTTTATGTGAAATTTAAGCACTATATCAAGATGCTTATTTATAAAGCTGTTCATAAATACAAACTTACAGAAATGAATTCAAACAGAGCGCCATTAAGTCTTGGACTTAAAATAAAATAATATTTTCTGATTAATAGGAATTTATAACAGTCGTCCCGTATCAACTCAGGTTGCACACGGCTATTAACACGCTCAGAAATATTGTCGGAGAGTGATACTCTGCTCAGAGGCGTTAACGGGTCGAGGAAACGCGCAACACTGAGTTCTTTTTAATGGCGAATTTCTTTACCGTTTATACAGCAGCGACGTTGTGTCACTTCCTTCAGACAACAGTAACCCGTATCACTAGCCAGAGGTAGTCTCGTATTTTTATTTGTAGTTCTTACTTCCTTAACACATCCAGCTTCGCCAAATAAATAATAACATCATGTGACTTAATTCCCTTTTTTTATTATAATATTATAACATTCTTAACCATTTGAATAAATACAGGTTCTTTTTTCACAGTAACTTTAAAATCCAAAGTGAACGACACTGCCTTCACCAAGTTTGTCCAGTCCTGATCCTTTGTTCATATGTTTATATAAACGTTTTTTCGGCTACCCATTTCACAGAGTAATTATTTATAGCCTGTTATACTGCAGCCCCCCTCAAGTTTGCCATATATATTTGTAGTAACAAATATACTGGTAAACTTGCTGATGACCTTTATGTCTTCGCTTTGAATCACCATACATATCTAATTTTTTACAATGACACGGAGGCCGATAAAACACTCCTTTCCATGTCCTGTCACGGTCGCCATCTCGTATTTCTATTTGTTGTTCTTACTTCCTTAACTCATCCATCATCCAGCTTCGCCAAATAAATAATAATATCATGTGACTTAATTCCCTTTTTTTATTATAATATTATAACATTCTTAACCATTTGAATAAATACAGGTTCTTTTTTCACAGTAACTTTAAAATCCAAAGCGAACGACACTGCCTTCACCAAGTTTGTCCAGTCCTGATCCTTTGTTCATATGTTTATATAAACGTTTTTTCGGCTACCCATTTCACAGAGTAATTATTTATAGCCTGTTATACTGCAGCCCCCCTCAAGTTTGCCATATATATTTGTAGTAACAAATATTCTGGTAAACTTGCTGATGACCTTTATGTCTTCGCTTTGAACACCATACATATCTAATTTTTTACAATGACACGGAGGCCGATAAAACACTCCTTTCCATGTCCTGTCACGGTCGCCATCTCGTATTTCTATTTGTTGTTCTTACTTCCTTAACTCATCCATCATCCAGCTTCGCAAAATAAATAATAATATCATGTGACTTAATTCCCTTTTTTTATTATAATATTATAACATTCTTAATTATTTGAATAAATACAGGTTCTTTTTTTCACAGTAACTTTAAAATCCAAAGCGAACGACACTGCCTTCACCAAGTTTGTCCAGTCCTGATCCTTTCTTCATCTGTTCATATAAACGTTTTTTCGGCTACCCATTTCACAGAGTAATTATTTATAGCCTGTTATACTGCAGCCCCCCTCAAGTTTGCCATATATATTTGTAGTAACAAATATTCTGGTAAACTTGCTGATGACCTTTATGTCTTCGCTTTGAATCACCATACATATCTAATTTTTTACAATGACACGGAGGCCGATAAAACACTCCTTTCCATGTCCTGTCACGGTCGCCATCTCGTATTTCTATTTGTTGTTCTTACTTCCTTAACTCATCCATCATCCAGCTTCGCCAAATAAATAATAATATCATGTGACTTAATTCCGCTTTTTTATTATAATATTATAACATTCTTAACCATTTGAATAAATACAGGTTCTTTTTTCACAGTAACTTTAAAATCCAAAGCGAACGACACTGCCCTCACCAAGCTTGTCCAGTCCTGATCCTTTCTTCATCTGTTAATATACACGTTTTTTCGGCTACCCATTTCACAGAGTAATTATTTATAGCCTGTTATACTGCAGTAGGTCAAACCGTATTGTTATGTCTCGTCGTAATCGGAGGCCCGGCGATGGCGTGACCTCTCTGTCCACCAGACACCTCCGCAAGACCTCCTACTCTGCTCGTCACCACTGCAAGACCTCTAGAAAATCCAACCCGTGGGCTCGTAGGAGATATGAACCCAGAATATACCAAACAGCTCGTTATTATTTTGTAACATGCACGTTCATTGGGAGTTCACAGCCACGTGATTCACACTTGGATCTACCATAACTGCCTCACCCCGAAAATATCCGACCTTCTCCGAGTTTTGCTTCGGCTATCAAATTTTTCCGTTATAGTGCGGGAATATCATCTCACGCCACAATAGATGGTCCAGCCGAATTATCCACTGACCGGAGCAGGGTCAGTTAGGAGACACCTGCTGCAGATAAGCGGGCCTTCCCTCGCTATTGAGAAATATGTTGCTACACAGCTCAGGTATGGAAGGGTCGCGATTCACCGTTACAGGTGGCTACCTCCAGACTTAAAACTAGTGATGTGCCGGATCGTCAAAAATGTATATCCGCGGATACGGATACAGATACGGATCATTTGTGTTTAGATCCGCGATAACGGATACGGATCTCAACTTTCTCAACTTGGACCACAGTGAAAAAGTCGTCAGCTACGATTTATTATCAACGAACATCCAGCGTACGCGACGTGTTTTGACCTTGCACTGTGTGTGTTTATGTTTACATTTTAAAATTGCATAGGATAGCGTAGATTATATATTCTTGTGTTTTTTGGGAATTTGTAAGTTAAATTAAAATTAAAACAATTTGTACAAAAAAATAATAGTAGTGTAATACGGAAATATTTTGCGATAGAAAATGACGAATCTGCTAAATACAAATTTTGTGAATGAATGTATTGACAAGGTACAACTTCGTTAAAAAATCACCTTCAGACGAAACACCCACAAAAATATTAGTTACTCTTAAAAGTCCGCTAAGAAGATAGCCGGTGAAAACTTTCAGCAGAGAACGTCTTTAAAAACGGTAAATAGAGAATTTAGAAAAACATTTTTAACGAATACATGTGGAACATTGCAATATAAAAATTAACTATTTTATTGCAGAAATAATAGCTTTATCTGGGTTACTATTTCAACACGTAGAAGATTTTGGGTTCCGGCGATTGATGGATCATGTTGTTGCAAATTATGTTCTAAAAGGCAGAAAATATTTTACGTAATTTATTTGCAGCGAACTTTACGACCGAAAATAAAGAACGCGTTGAAGGATTTTGAGAAGGTTTCCTTCACATCATATATCTGGTAGGCTTTTTGGTCAGGTGTTTCATGTTATCCTTAACATTACAAAAAATCGCTTTAAAAGTGTAGATTTCGGCAATATTTCAAAGTTTGTTTGAAGAGTAGGGAATCCCAAACAGAATGTGCACTTTATGGTAAGAAATGGGGGATCCAACATGAAGCATGCCTGCACTTTATCTGACGTAGATAATATTGAGTGTACAGCACATCAGCTGCTCCTGGTTCTTAAAAAAGCTGTGGGCAATAATAGTAAAAAATTTGGAAGTCTATGACACATGGCTCGCACGTATTTATCATCACCTGCAACAAGCGTTTCAAGTGAACAGTTTTTCAGTGCAGCAGGAATTATTTATGATCCTCATCGCAATAGACTTTTGGGTGACAAAGCTGCCAAGTTACTTTTTGTGAAGTACAATTTACCAAACTTAATTTTAAATATAACATTTATTTTTTTAAGTTTCTGTAAAAGTGATTGTTTTATCTAATGTAAACACTTTAACAGTACCTAAATAACAATTTCAGCTAGCAAATCAAAAAGATTAGAGGTCTGATCTCACCATGAAGTTGGTTAAAATAATACCTTAAAACTTACTACAGTCGCAAGTTACCAGTTATCTGTGGTAACCTAGTAAAATAAATGTTTAAATAATTAATTTTTGCAATATAAATGTGCCAGATATGAGATTTGAACAAATACAAAGTAATTGGAATTGAAGTTAATAGTATTTCATTGTTACCTATCTTTAAAAATTTATGTATGTGCTTGATGAAATTATTTACAAAAGATCCGTTAAAAAAAGTAACGGATACGGATACAGATCTTTTTTCCCCCTCGGATATCCGCGTATACGGATACGGATATCCGGCACATCACTACTTAAAACTAACATACTCTCGAGCAAGATATTCCAACCCTTCTTTCAGTATGAATTATTGTTACTATTTAAAACATTGTACGAGTCTGACACAGCAGTCTCGTTACAATACACTTCCATCTCTGCGTAAGGAGGTAACCATCATAAGTGGAGATGTAATTTACTATAGGCTACCTTTTGTTTATGTTGCTCAATTGAAATGAGAATTAGGTGAAAATACAGTTATTGGAGATCAATAGTATTCAACACATTATCAAATGACTTACAAATAGTAGCAATATAATAACTACCGGACTTTGTGCATATCATGTATCGATATTTTTATTCTTTTCGCCTGGTTAAAATCACAAGACCAAAGCGAACTTAAACACGAATGTTTATACAAAAAAACTATCATACTTCACATGCTAATGTTGAATAAGGTGCACGTATCTTTTCATCGATAACCTGCGGTCCACATTGTAGTGAGTCGCAAGGGCATTATATCATCAGAGTTAAGCCTTGCTTCGTCCATTCGACTGTTTGATGGCTGGTGGAATTTAAAAAAACAGCACTTTTTCGGGTTACCTGTCAGTGAAAAAGAAAATAAGCAAAGTACTCGAACATGCAATGTGGATGGGCGCCGCACGCCAAGCCTGCCTCTTGAATAAATAGTTATTTAAAGAGAACCTTTTGATAGCGGGAAGCTAGAAGCGTCCTGGAAACATTTCGTCCCAATGAGAAACCGATTAACCGTGTTAGCGTTTCAATATGTTCACATTATTTAGCGCCCACCAGACAGGAACTACCATAATTTATGGTTGATTTTGTCGCGTATTTCACCCTAATATCGAAAAGAAGCATAATGAGTGAGTACTGAAATGCAAAAAATTAAGCAGAAAAACCGAATTCGAACTAGATCTGATAACTGAATTTTTTTTTGGTAGAGGAATCGAGTTGTGTAGTAAATATGATGAATGTCATCACTGGAAAAAATTAAGGGTTTTTCGGCATTTAGCTACTATATTCCAACTAACAGGCAGAACGAGAAGGATATCAAAACTATGAGAGAAAGAAACCTTTTGTTATATAAAACAATGCTCTGGGCTTCAGAAGGTACTTTATAAAGCTGTGTACATTAGGCACATCACGTTATTAAAGTGGGCGAGAGCAATGCAGGCGCTTAAAGTGAGAATAGCTGAGATATTTTGAATGAGGATCGATAATCTGGGCATATATGAAGATCTTAAATAATCTGTAAGCATAGTAAGGTACAGAGACCGTTTCTGAAGGAAGAAATATTGCGAAGTGTGCTTTTAATGTACATACGAGACTCGTTGATTTGCTGATAGCGCTGATGGTAAAGGATAAGAAATACTGAGGCAAAATAATTAGTCTTTTTAAAACAGATAATTAAAGACATCTCAGTAATCGAAATGTAGAATTAAACTTTTTTACAATATAGAAAAATGTGAAAAACAAACGCAATCCGATAGAATGATAGAAAGAAAGATTAAAAACCATCCAGCATAGCCACAAACTAACGGGAATTCGCCAAAAGTATTTTATTCTGTTCTGCACGTATTACTATAAATCTATACCATTGTTTTTAATATTTCTACTGAGCTGAACACAACTACAGTATATATATATAAAAATGTATTAATGAGCTGTGGAGCTAATAAAGCACGTACAGAATTAAGAAATTTTAAAGTATTAGTAAGTGCAAAATAATGAGTTGGTAGAAGAATCAGGCTGTCAGAATTTTGTTAAAATAAAAATTTACTATAAAGGAATCACACAAGAATATTGTACACGCGATATTCCCAGGGAATACGGAAAATTCTTATAGATTAAAACGATACTAAGTAAAATATTTTGAATACAAACTGCGAACTGCAGAACATACCTGGTGTCTTAAATTCATCACAATTGGTAGTTATATAGAGCAGATTGACATTAAATAAAATAAAGAAGTTGCTATACAATAAATTAAGAGGATGGGGGCTGACAAATTAAAGTGACTTAATATAAAGTATAAGGAACTCAAGAAAAAACTGAAGGGACAGATAATTCGAAAACATAAAGAAAACTATACATGAGGCGATAAAAGGGCGAAAAATCTGCTATGTTCTGAAGATATTTGATCAGAGAATAAAGGAAAAAAATTAGGAAAGTTTCGAGGCGAAGGCCACAGGATCAATTTCGTAATATGAAATGTAAAGGAAATGAAAGAACGACAAAGAAAATTTGTCTTAAGAAGCTTCACGCAGAGAAATCATTTGTTATATTTTAAGTATCTGTAGCGTATTGGTAGACCAAACAGAACATTGGGAAAATGAAAAGAATATGTGGTAATATCAAAGGTTCTGCTGTGAAATGTATTTTAATCACAGAGTAAAGCACTGGGCATATACGGAATAAAAATGACGGAAAAAAATAAAACTCAGATGTGAGGATAATATCTGACTGACGTCGAAAAGTTTTGTGTAGATAGGTTCACAATGAATTTTCTTTATAGATGAACGTACGAGAAACATTGATCGGTAGTTTTTATTCCCACGCTGTCAGATAAGGATCTGATTAATGGGACCATTAACTTTTATTGGATTTTTATGCGCCAATTAGGTTTGGCTCCCGTCCGCGTGTAGTGATGTTCCGATACCATCGAAGTATCGATACCTACTTAAGTGAGTAGTACTCAAATTGTCTTACGATACTTACTCATATCAGTATTGCAAAAGTATCGATACTTACTCATATCGATAGTTTTTTAAATTAATGTCGATATATATATATATATATATAAATGTCGATATATATATATATATATATATATATATATATATATATCGACATTAATTTAAAAAAACTATCGATATGAGTAAGTATCGATACTTTTGCAATACTGATATGAGTAAGTATCGTAAGACAATTTGAGTACTACTCACTTAAGTAGGTATCGATACTTCGATGGTATCGGAACATCACTACACGCGGACGGGAGCCAAACCTAATTGGCGCATAAAAATCCAATAAAAGTTAATGGTCCCATTAATCAGATCCTTATCTGACAGCGTGGGAATAAAAACTACCGATCAATGTTTCTCGTACGTTCATCTATAAAGAAAATTCATTGTGAACCTATCTACACAAAAACTTTTCGACGTCAGTCAGATATTATCCTCACATCTGAGTTTTATTTTTTTCCGTCATTTTTATTCCGTATATGCCCAGTGCTTTACTCTGTGATTAAAATACATTTCACAGCAGAACCTTTGATATTACCACATATTCTTTTCATTTTCCCAATGTTCTGTTTGGTCTACCAATACGCTACAGATACTTAAAATATAACAAATGATTTCTCTGCGTGAAGCTTCTTAAGACAAATTTTCTTTGCCGTTCTTTCATTTCCTTTACATTTCATATTACGAAATTGATTCTGCGGCCTTTGCCTCGAAACTTTCTAATTTTTTTTCCTTTATTCTCTGATCAAATATCTTCAGAACATAGCAGATTTTCGCCCTTTTATCGCCTCATGTATAGTTTTCTTTATGTTTTCGAATTATCTGTCCCTTCAGTTTTTTCTTGAGTATCGTAAGACAATTTGAGTACTACTCATTTAAGTAGGTATCGATACTTATAGGTATCGATATATATATATATATATATATATATATATATATATATATATTATTTGCCTAGTGTAATAAAATCAGAAAACACTCAGTAAACATTTTTATTTATTTATTAAAATTATAATAAAGTCCACATTGTACGCAAACTTTGAGGGTTTTCTCTTACGCTTAAATATTTATTTATTGTAGTTTTAACACTTTTAAACAATAAAAGTCCGCTTTTTGGAGGCTTCGCAAAAAAAAAAAAAAATCCAAATATTTTGGGGACAGCTTGTTTCTTTTGTTTGTCATTGTTTCACCCGCATTAGAAAACAAACATTCATTCGATACTGACGTCGCTGCAACAATAAGATCCTGTTGTGCGTATTTTTACAGACAAGGAAATATAAGTTTCATTTCTTCCCATTCTATAAATGGATTGCTTTTTAGAGACATTACAGTGTTTGACTAGTAGAGAAAGACTTTGTCACTACGGTGCATTATCTTTTTCTTTGTGATGTTTCCAGAAGTGATACTCCTGTGAAACGTTAGCTGAAGCAGCTTCTTCTTCCGATTCACATGGGCTACTTAGTTGCTTATGAACCATATCTTTTAGTTTAGTTTTCAATGCTACCAACTTGACGCCAGCGGGAAATTAATTTCGCAGGTACGACTGAGTGGCGCAGCGGGGATGATGCATTCAAAATTTAGCACCGGGTGCGTTTCGATACTTTCGATTCGATACAAGTACTTTTCTTTCGATACCGAGTAAGTATCGAATGAATTTATTCGAATATGAAAAGTACTCGGTATCGAAACAAAGTATCGAGTACTTACTCGTATTTACTTGTATCGGAACATCACTATCCGCGTGGCCTAAATGTCTTTGGGTCAGCAATAAAAAAAAAAATTGGTCCATAAATCTGACAGGGGAACACGTTTCGTCCATAAATAATATCCCGGGCACACTTGCATCGCCTAATTAGCATAAAAAATCAGTAACAACTAATGTTCTCATGGGGGCCACCTACAGCCAATCCACGTCGCTTAATTTACATAAAAATGTAATAAAAATTAATGGCCCCGTAATAAGATGCTTGTCTGACAGCGTGGGAACACAAACTGTGGAGCAGTTGCTATGTTTCTCCTACTGGAAAACTCAAATTGGTGTCAGAAACTCTCAAAAAAGGACGGTAAGCAACAGATTTCAGAAAATCTGTTCCATAAATTTGACATCGATTACTTCAATAATTGGAATAGTTTAAAGAAACGTGAAAGACTAATTTGTGTTCATGAATATCAGGGCTCATGCAAGGTGTCAAATTAAGATTGGATCTAATAAATAAGTCGCCGTTAACGATGTACGTGCGCTTGGAAAAATCTTTTAAAAAATTAAAAATGCGAGATTTAAGTACTGAGTAAAAATAATGGGAATGAGTAGCCTGTTATGAAACTAGACATTTCTGAAAGACAATTTTCAGTTGATGCGTGCAGTAATATGTCACAATAAATTATCTTGTTAGAGGTAGTAATCAGGAAAATGGAAGAAATATTTGAGTTTTCCATCAATATTCTAGGAGAAATTTTCAACATAAGACTTACCTGTAAATAAAATTTTTCAAGTATATCAAAATGAATATGTTTCATAATGACAAACCCTTTAATATCAGAAATGGATCTGCGAGAATAAATAAAAACAAAATTTTTGACATAGGATAACGTAGAAAATAGGAAAATTGATAGAATGTGGTCCTGCTGAAATACGATGAAAGACTAGAGGACTCATTAATAACAATACCTAACATTTTTGAAATTATGTTGTAAGAATAAAGTTTACAAATGAATTTAACTATAAACATCAGGAGGTTTGCTGTGTCCCATTTAAATTGTAGTTGTGTAGACGAGAAAAACAAAAAGTAAGTAAAAATGTAAGTCTGCTTCATAAAAAGAATTCACAGTATTACTTTCTTAGTTAAAAATCAAATTTGTTTTATATTTATGTAAGATTCGGTACTTAATAAGCAGATGTCTCATATCTACGTGAGTATGGTTCGATATTAGTGTATTTAAACGAAATTGTTTCAAGGACGCATGATTTCTGTTAACCATGGACTTCACAGAGTAAATATTCCATTGGGAGTCTATTCTAAGATGGAGGAACCGGAGATTAACCGTGCGGTTTGCTCCCCTGATAGGTGGCATTCGGCCAATAACGTTCCCTTTCACTGCGTTTGTCTGCAGGCCACAGGAATGCCGTAGCCAGGTCGCCTATTCCAACGCCTCGCCTGCTGAAGGCAATGCTTGTTCCCCTACATATACAACAGCACAGGGAAAATTCGGTGTCAATTATGCAGTTTCCAAACAGTAAAATGACCAGTAGAGATTATACCAGCACTAAAGTTAATTTTTAATTTTATTTACTCATCAGTTGGCGCCGTGAATTTAAAAGTGAACAAACGTTGCATACACCAGGAGCGAAATTGTGTACTATCTGCAGCATATAGTAGACGTGTATTACGAGGGTTGGAATTTAAATAGTGGCAACAGTGCTGTGGAGACACTATGCAATGGAATCTACTATTATCGCTGATGGCACACGTTGATGACATATCTACCTTACCTCCGAGCATATGGACTCACCCATCCCACGTCCCCGGCGTGCGCACAATCGAGGGAAACGCAGTCACTTGTGAGCGAGCGGTCTAACGTGACGGCGTCACTATA